>JAAGKR010015160.1:0-10271 GCA_011419295.1 Clarias macrocephalus
TGCCCCTCCACACCACTGATCCCAGCACTGCTCTCAGTAACACACACATGTTCACCCTGACTGACCCCCCCCCCCCACCGTCTGCCCCTCCACACCACTGATCCCTTTACTGCTCTCAGTAACACACACATGTTCACCCTGACTGACCCCCCCCCGTCTGCCCCACCACACCACTGACCCCAGCACTGCTCTCAGTTACACACACATGTTCACCCTGACTGACCTCCCCTGTCTGCCCCACCACCCCAGTGATCCCAGCACTGCTCTGAGTTACACACACCTGTTCACCCTGACTGACCCCCCCTGTCTGCCCCACTACCCCACTGACCCCAGCACTGCTCTCAGTTACACACACATGTTCACCCTGACTGAACCCCCCGTCTGCCCCACCACACCACTGACTCCAGCACTGCTCTGAGTTACACACACATGTTCACCCTGACTGACCCCCCCCGTCTGCCCCACCTCACCACTGATCCCAGCACTGCTCTTAGTTACACACTCTGCAGCAGCAGCAGCTCGAGCAGTGGCCACGCCCCCTGCACTAGCCCCGGACTGTGCTGTCCTCTCCTCCCCCACACACACACACCGCTCGGTCCTGCCTCTGCACTGTCCTGTGTCCTGTGTGGACAGAGCACCCTTTTGTGTCCGATGTCTCCACACTCAAAACACCTCATGTTCCCGGTGCTTGCGTACAGCATGTAAGATTTCCCTTCGTGCGCGATTCTGAAGGAAATCTCTAGACTGGGTTCCTTTCAGGAACATCAGCACGCGCCGCCTGAACGACATGACGTGCCTCAGCTCCGGGTGTCTGCAGTTTAACGGCACCGATTTAATGCCGCTCGCTAAGTTCCCGAAGCGAGAGAGAGCTCGCGCTCGATGTCCGCGTTCGCTATGAACGGCGGCACGTTAGAGATCGTTACAGCGCTTGCGGCGGAGGCCAGCGGTGTGAAAGGAAAGAAACGTCCACTTATAGAGACTCCGTGTTCTATGAGTTGGTCCGCGAGATGTTTTTCTTTCACAAACACGACTACGACTTTGTTCATCCACGATGCCGACATTATATTAGTGAATCCCACTCGCTCGCCCACGGCCCCCAGGACCTGCTTCACCGTGACCTCGGGACTCGCCTCACAGCGCGCACCGTGTCGCACTCGGACTCGGCCCCGCCGCCATCTCACCCCACCAGGCCTTTTCCCCCAGAGGGGGTTGCTCAATATTAATCAATATAGTATTAATATATAGTTTTTCCCCCTTTTTTTTGTTTTGTTGTTTTTATGTCCCATCAAAAGACAAGAAAAAAAAGGAAGGAAAAAAATTTGTTTAAACAGTCGCTCTCACACTCCACGCACCGCTCTCACACCGACTCCCAGCATGCAACAGAGGGGGAAGGGGAGAGAGAGAGGGAGGGGAAGAGAGAGAGGGGGGGGAGGGAAAGAGAGGCAGAGAGGGGGGAGAAAGAGAGAGAGAGATGCAGTGAGCATCAATAAGAGTCAGTTAAAATAGAATATTTAATTAACTGATAGATATACAAATGATCAACTATTGATTTACTATCTAGTTATCAAATAAACACAAGCACAGAGATACATTTGTGTGTGTGTGTGTGTGTGTGTGTGTGTGTGTGTGTGTGTGTGTGTGTGTGTGTGTGTGCGTGTGTGTGTGTGTGTTTTTCTCTCTCTCTCTCTCTCTCATCATTTCTGGGCATCTCCTACCTGGAAACCGTTTCTATGGAAATCACAGTGGAATCCCCGCCCATCACACGGGTACGCAATAACACTCTGTGTGTGTGTGTGTGTGTGTGTGTGTGTGTGTGTGTGTGTGTGTGTGTGTGTGTGTGTGTGTGTGTGTGTTTGAGCTCCCAGTCGCCAAGAATGCCCAGTCACTGACTGATAGAGGACTGTGTAGGTGACGGGGTGAGATCTTTCCTGTTGCGCAACACAGGAACTAAATCTTTGCCTTAAAATTAAAGTTAGTCTTTTATTGGACCTCACAATGAACTCAATCTCACACACACACACACACACTGTCTCTCACCACCATATTGTTCTTGTAGACCCAGCAGTCATGAGGGAAGTCCTGCAGCATGGGGACGAGGAACTGCAGACAGCCGTCCCAGTGACACAGCAGCAGCATCATCCCGATCAGGTTCACGATCCGCACCATCGCACTGGCCAGATCATAGGTCATGTGGAAGATCTGAAATAACCAACACACACACACACACTACAATCACAATCCTGAAGCACATATTATATAATCACTCGATTATACAGTGTATGATTATATGTACAGTGTGTGTGTGTGTGTGTGTGTTATCCATTATCATTATACAGTGTTATTGTTAGTTCTGCTGTTCACATTACACTACAGAGTGTCACATCAGAACTCCAGCCTGCTGTTGGCCTTTAACCTTTAACCTGCAATCAGACATTAATCTGATATCACAGCTTTTATACCTAACGGGTGTCAATAATTTAGATGTTAGAAATGTTACTTGTACAATTTACACCACACAGATGTTTTCTCTTTAAAACATACACACACACACACACACACACACGTATAAACACACGTGAATCTTAGGTCATGTGAAATATCTTTCTAGCACAAAACAATTGCCGCACTTAATAATTGACTAAGGCTGCATTAATACACACAATGCAGTAAGTGTGTTAGTGTGAGACTGAACAGCACACCGGCGGAAAAAACACTCAGAGCTCATTCACAACAACTGAATTATACAGGGGTTTTCCCCAACAACCACAATAACCCTGATGACTCATGGCTTAACTACTGTTTGTCAGATCATGTTTTACACACACACACGAATCCCATCACTGATTGTTCGCATTACACCATCGTCTTAGACACTGTGGTCGTGTGTGCTCGGGTCCACACCCAGGTCAATGGTCTGTTTTTATTCAGCTGACGCGTCTGTTCAGCGTCTGTCTCAGAGATCGCGAGGCGTACAATGTCTGCGCAAGAGTTCATTCCGCCGGTCTGGACAATTAAACAACCTGCTGTTTGCAGGATTTCAAACCGATGTGCTTTAATTCTCCAGAAAATGTCAAGAATCTGCAGACAGTGTTGGATGTTACTGTCTGTCAGAGGTAGAGACGGTGTGTGTATAGAGCCCAGGCTTAACACCTGCAGAGGCGTGTAGACACACACATGTTCTCTCAGGTCTGATCCTAAAGCTGCATTCCCAGTGCGTTCTACAGCCTGAACCAGTGCATTCAGGAACAAAGTCTCACACCAACATCTGTACAGGTATTCTCACTGGGATTCGAGTAGCCCAGTTGTTGCATTTTGGCATCTGTCCACAGTGAAGGACATGTCCCTGCTGCCAGACACAACTAATGAACAGATGGAGATCTGCAGTGATGAGATATGATCTGTGTCTGAGGACAGCTGGAATATTGTCTGTGCATTTTATCCTCTCTGAGAGATTCTGCAAAAGCTGAAGGAGGAGTTTTGTTAATCTAATACATTAGACAGAGGACTCATGCAGATTTCACTTTATAAATCTTTAGAACTTTATAAATGGTGTATACATCAGGGGTCACCAACTGGCGGGCTCCGGTGAGATGCGTCCACCTGGACCACGAAGGCTTTTGACTTAATGAAATATATACAGTACAGAGCAAAAGTTTGGACACCCCTTCTCATTCAGCGAGTTTTCTTTCTTGTGTTCTTTCTCGTGTTCTTTAGCCCAAACGCGTCTCTTCTGCTTGTCGCCTGTCCTTAGCAGTGGTTTCCTAGCAGATCTTCTACCATGAAGGCCTGATTCACATAGTCTCCTCTTAACAGTTGTTCTAGAGACGTGTCTGCTGCTAGAACTCTGTGTGCCATTGACCTGCTCTCTGATCTGAGCTGCTGTTAACCTGCGATTTCTGAGGCTGGTGACTCGGATGAACTTATCCTCCGCAGCAGAGGCGACTCTCGGTCTTCCTTTCCTGGGCCGGTCCGCATGTCAGCCAGTTTCTCTGTAGCGCTTGATGCTTTTTGTGACTGCACTTGGGGACATTTTCAAAGTTTTTCCAATTTTTCGGACTGACTGACCTTCATTTCTTAAAGTAATGATGCCACTCGTTTTTCTTCACTTAGCTGCTTTTTTCTTGCCATAATACAAATTCAAACTCTTTGAATGAGAAGGTGTGTCCAAACTATTGCTCTGTACTGTATATATATATATATATATATATATATATATGCCAAACACTATTTTCTAATAAAATAAAATGTATTATTCAGGCACATTAGGGTCATCTCAGTAGAGCCATTTGGGTCCTACGATGCCACAGGTTGCTACTACAGTCACCATGCCGACTGCTACAGTCAGGTGTGCAGTCATGTGTGCACTGAAGAGAGCAGAAAGCGAGAGCAGCGTGCAGACAGATAGGTGAAAAAATATGCCACTTTTAAAAATGAGAAAAGACGATTCGGCAAACCGTATTTCCTGAGATGAATGGGACAGAAAATATGCATTCATTCCTTCTGCATGGAGCTGCACGAGGCCTGTGTGTCTTATTTGCTCGGACTCTGTTGCAGTTGTCAAAAGTGGAAACTTTAAACGTCATTACGAAACAGAGACACTTTGAAAAAACTTACCCACAGCAGTCTGAGGTAAGGGCGAGGAAAATATATTATTTTAAAGCCCAGTATGAGCATAATCATATTTGTATAATAATAATAAACATCATTATTACATTATTATTGCATTATTATAAGGTCAGTATTTCAATCAGACAACGTATGCAAATGCAGTGTTTTTTTCCGGAACTAGGATATTTTATGCTTCCATCTTTAACAGGCAATTTGATTTGATTTTTATTTGAGGTTAAAAGGTACAGTTCTAATCCAGAGATAAAGGCGTTCTTGTACTTTTTCATTTTTCCAACACTGGCACTTTTTTGCTTGTTTGTGTTTCTGCATGATATTTGTTGATGTTCTTTTACCAATGCAACTTGAAGAGAGCAGCGTTCATTAGAGACATTTGGTTTAGGAGAAACTCTACATGTGAATTAAGATAAAATACAATATTAGATTTATGATTTTGTTCAATCAGGGAGGTTTGACTTCACTGATTGTGATAATTTGCTAATCTCAGTTCAGCAGAAAAAAAGCACTTTAGTTTTCCTTTTAGGTTGTTAAATGAGAAATGAATTCATGTTCGCTGCAGATTTAGAGATGAAAGCATTTTACACTGTTTCCTTCATCATATTTTTTGTCAGACATTGTTACTGGTTGAATGTAATTATTTTGTACCAAAGCAACATAAAGGACAGAACAGAACAGCATTAAAATGAGCATTAAAATGAGATGCATTTTGTGGAGGATATGAATTTATGTCTGTTTATACATACGAAAAGGCATGTTTATCCATATTTTGCTCAATAAAAAATGTTATCTACACTCAAAGCATCAGCGTATATTTTTGGGTTGTCCAGAGTCTTCATCTACTGGACCTTAAGCAATTTTAGTTGAAGACCTCTGGTGTCCGTGATGCGAGGACAAGTGTGGTGGTAGAAGAGACAAATGCATTCTCAGGGTTGTGGCCTCTAAAGAGCTCCAAGAGGCTTTAAGTCGCTCTGAGAAGCTCTGAACAGCAGACATCACTCCAGCCAGCACTTTTCTACAGTAACAGAACAATTGGAGTGAGAGTGAGAAGGTGGTAGACGACATACTGGCTGTGAGATCTGATGGCGTGAGATTTGAGGACTGACAGACAGACAGTCACATGTCACACTGTGGGCAGTCAGCAGATTTGGGTATTGTGAGAATTCTGCAGTTTGGGTGACTTGAGATGAACAATGCAGAAACATTCCAATGAGAAGGACAGGAGATGGCTGAGGGGTTTGAGTCCGTTCACTGTCTTCCAGCTGTTCTCTGTTCCAGATTTGATTTGAATTATTTTTCCCTCTTTTTGAGGTAATCCTTCAGCACCCAGTTTTTGATAGAATGAGTCCTTTATTTGTTCTTCAGAGGGTGAGGTGGAAACAGAGGTCTTAAGGGACCTGATTAGGATACTCTGTCTCTGTCGGTACTATGGCTGCTCGTTGTCTGTTGAATCTGGCCGCTGCTTCAGTCCAACTAAACAACCTTGTCCCCCAACTTTTCCGGGTAAAACAGACCTGCTGCTGTTGTATGGCTCTCCATCACCTCCACCACTGTAGAAGATTATTTCTGGGAATTCACAAAGGAGATCCATCACCAACACGGCAGCCGCAGGAGGACACGGCACCCAACACATGCTAAACTACATTAGGCCATGGCATAGTGGATACAGTGGACACCGTTTTATCTTTTCATAGTGATATGAGCATTTCACACTAACATGAAAAGTTTGCATTAGTGTATACACACTACAGTACTGTATATGCACACTACAGTATACATGCAATACAGTATATACTCACTACAGCACACACACTACAGTATATACATACTACAGTATACACACTACAGTATATGCATACTACAGTATACACACTACAGTATATACTCACTACTGTATATACACACTGCAGTATATACTCACTACAGTATACACACACTACAGTATATACTCACTACTGTATACAAACACTACAGTATATACATACTACAGTATACATACTACAGTATATACATACTACAGTATACACACTACAGTATATACTCACTACTGTATACACACACTGCAGTATATACTCACTACAGTATACACACACTACAGTATATACACACTACAGTATGTACACACTACAATATATACTCACTACAATATACACACACTACAGTATATACTCACTACAGTATATACAAACTACAGTATATACTCACTACTGTTTACCCACACTGCAGTATATACTCACTGCAGTGTATACACACTATAGTATGCACACTGCAATATATACATTCTACAGTATACACACTACAGGATATACTCACTACTGTATACACACACTAAAGTATATACATACTACAGTATACACACTACAGTATATACTCACTACTGTATACACACACCAGTATATACTCACTACAGTATACACACTACAGTATATACTCACTACTGTATACACACACTACAGTATACATACTACAATATATACATACTACAGTATACACACTACAGTATATACTCACTACAGTATACACACACTACAGTATATACACACTACAGTATATACACACTACAGTATATACTCACTACAATATACACACACTACAGTATATACTCACTAAAGTATACAACCACTACAGTATATACTCACTACAGTATATACAAACTACAGTATATACTCACTACTGTTTACCCACACTGCAGTATATACTCACTGCAGTGTATACACACTATAGTATGCACACTGCAATATATACATTCTACAGTATACACACTACAGGATATACTCACTACTGTATACACACACTAAAGTATATACATACTACAGTATACACACTACAGTATATACTCACTACTGTATACACACACCAGTATATACTCACTAAAGTATACAACCACTACAGTATATACATACTACAGTATATACACACTACAGTATACACACACTACAGTATATACTAACTAAAGTATACAACCACTACAGTATATACTCACTACTGTATACACACACTGCAGTATATACATACTACATTATACACACTACAGTATACACACACTACAGTATATACATACTACAGTATACACACTACAGTATATACTCACTACAGTATACACACACTACAGTATATACACACTACAGTATATACACACTACAGTATATACTCACTACAATATACACACACTACAGTATATACTCACTAAAGTATACAACCACTACAGTATATACTCACTACAGTATATACAAACTACAGTATATACTCACTACTGTTTACCCACACTGCAGTATATACACACTGCAGTGTATACACACTATAGTATGCACACTGCAGTATATACTCACTACTGTATACACACACTAAAGTATATACATACTACAGTATACACACTACAGTATATACTCACTACTGTATACACACACCAGTATATACTCACTACAGTATACACACTACAGTATATACTCACTACTGTATACACACACTACAGTATACATACTACAATATATACATACTACAGTATACACACTACAGTATATACTCACTACAGTATACACACACTACAGTATATACACACTACAGTATATACACACTACAGTATATACTCACTACAATATACACACACTACAGTATATACTCACTAAAGTATACAACCACTACAGTATATACTCACTACAGTATATACAAACTACAGTATATACTCACTACTGTTTACCCACACTGCAGTATATACACACTGCAGTGTATACACACTATAGTATGCACACTGCAGTATATACTCACTACTGTATACACACACTAAAGTATATACATACTACAGTATACACACTACAGTATATACTCACTACTGTATACACACACCAGTATATACTCACTAAAGTATACAACCACTACAGTATATACATACTACAGTATATACACACTACAGTATACACACACTACAGTATATACTAACTAAAGTATACAACCACTACAGTATATACTCACTACTGTATACACACACTGCAGTATATACATACTACATTATACACACTACAGTATACACACACTACAGTATATACATACTACAGTATACACACTACAGTATATACTCACTACAGTATACACACACTACAGTATATACACACTACAGTATATACACACTACAGGATATACACACTACAGTATATACAAACTATAACTATATAGTATACACACTACAGGATATACACACTACAGTATATACTCACTACAGTATATACTCACTATAGTATACACACTACAGTAAACACACACTACAGTAAACACACACTACAGTACACACACTACAGTATATACACACTACAGGATATATACACTACATTATCTACACTATAGTATCTACACTACAGTATAAACACTACAGTATATACACACTATATACACTATATAGTGTTACAGTTTCCCTTCACTGGAATTAAGAGAAACTAACCCCCATCCAGCATCTCCAAAGCCATCTCCATGAAGACACGGTGTGTTAAGAGTGTGTTGGAGTGGAGGAACTCGAGTGTCCTGCACAAAGCCCTGACTGAACTCAACCCCACTGAACCATCAGCTTTGTGGTGAACTAGATGAACTGGAGCCTCAACATGCCGACATCAGTGCCTGAGCTCACTAATGGTCCTGTAGAATGTGTGAATGAACACAAATCCCCACACACACACTCACATGCACACACACCCTCCAACATCTTGTGTTCTGCCTTCACAGAAGAGTGGAGCGCATTATAACAGCAAACACAGGGGAATAATTCTAGAATGTGATGCTAAGAGGGACTTATCTGCCTGATGGTCAGGGGTGCACATACCTTTTAGAATATAGTGTATAGTACAGTACAGTGTAGACATATAGTGTGGACAAAGTGTTTGAGGCTCATTTTTGTGCTGCTACACACACTGATGATGCAGATGATCTTACCTCCTCCCACTGGTGGATGTAGCGAATGAGGCGAGAAAGTCGGAGCAGGCGCAGCAAGCTGAGGATTTTTGTGAAGCGAACGATTCTCAGAGCTCGAGCTGTTCTATACACCTGAAACACACATTCACACCTCGTTAAGGTCACTCATAGTAAGAAAAAATAGAAATAAGTCAGTATTCTGTAATGTGTATTCTGTATTCTCCAAACACACACACACACATGCACACACACACAAATCTGTTGAAAGCCCAATACTGCCCTGACCCTCATGTTCATAATGAGTGTGTGTGTGTGAACCTCAGAATCTAGCCGCTCCTCCAGGTCCACCATGAGGAAGATGTAGTCGACTGGGATGGAGGAGATGAAGTCGACAGCAAACCAGCTCCTCAGGTAGTAGCGGCGGATGGCTTTGGGGTCGAGCATGATCTCTGTGCTGTCCTCCTTCACGATGCCGGTCCTGAAGTTCAGCACCAGATCCACCAGGAACAATGTGTCAGACACCACGTTGAAGATGATCCACGGTGGTGTGTTCTCATCCTTAAAGAAAGTGATTCCCACCGGAAGGATAATCAAGTTCCCCATCATCAGCAGGAGCATCAGGAGATCCCAATAAAACCTGGACACAGAGAGAATCAAGTCAAAGTTCTGCACAGTGAGAACTAAAGAAAGTAAACTAGAAATCACTGCTAACACACACTGGGGTGTTTGTAAAACGTGATGACTATGTAGAC
>JAAGKR010015161.1:5000-10269 GCA_011419295.1 Clarias macrocephalus
AATGCATGATTAGATATTTATCATTTATTATATGTATCTATGCTATTTGTTGAACTTTATTCTAGCAGGCATTATATTTATTTGTAGCATTTCTTGCATTTATTTATTCATTGTTTACATCTGTGATTAATTCACATAGTACATAAACACTTTATTTTTATGATAAAGTAAAATTTTTAAATAACGCTCATGTGCTATGACTAAAAAAAGTAATGTTTAATGAGCATTTTATTTCCATTTGACTGGGAATCAGAAGAGAATGTGGACGCACCTGATGCCTCACCTTACAGAGTAGAGATGTAAAGTCATTCCTCAGTGCCTCGTGCTGTGTCCGTGCAGCTCATTTCACCCTCTGAGTCACGCGATAGATGTGTCGGTAGGAATGTTGTTTAGAGCGCCGTTGTTTTAGTCCCAAAACTAAAAACATCCACACGGAGCTTTAACAGGTGTCAAACCGAGCGGGTGTTTCTTCTTCTTTCTTAGTTTTTTCCGACAAAAAGATTAATCATTAACCTTAATCCTAAACACTAATATTAACCCTAATCCCAAACCCTAAACTTAACCCTAACCCTAACCCCAAGACTTGACCTGATAATTCTTTAACTCAAAACACAAATCTCTTTTCCTAACCTCTAACCCATAACCTTCAGTCTTACAGCGCCTTATCTAAATGACTGAAAATCATAAAAAAAAATTGAAATCAAAACTAAACCTTTAAAAAATTACAATTCTTTCTTAGGCTTAATTGTGTCACTTTTTAAATTTTACTTTTATAATGGTTAGTTCTGGTTTGTAGCTTGTGTTTTTCCAGTTTTATGGAGTTTGACTACTTCAGTCTCATCTCTGATTGATTTGATGCTTTAAGTTATTTGTTTGCTCTATGTTCCTTGAATCTGGGGATTTGTGACCCCACATTAATCCTAATCATGAAATGAAATAAATGCAAATTTATATAATTTAAAATATATATATATAACAGGAAAAAAAAATCTTGTACCTGAATAAAACGAGTCTTTCTAATTATATTTCTGCCTGGGTCTGATTAAGTAGACGTAAACTTTTTTATACATGTCTCTCCCGCACTTGTCTCATTAGCAAGAATAAAGATATTAATAATAAATTAATAATTATAAAAAATAACAGAATATAATAACATGTAAACAATCAGGTCACTTGTTGTTATTTACAGCATTATTTCCAGTTCCATTCCTTGTTTTGTTTATTTCCATTAATTCATGTCTTCTAAATGTTTTTTCTTTACTTGTATAGTCTCTCTCTCTCTCCAGGTATGTGTGTGCGTGTATGTGTGTGTTGCATGAGTGTGTGTTGCTTACCTGGCCTGTGAAATGTAGTAAACAAACCGGAAAGAAAAATCACACAATTTCAGAACCTGAACTAAAAACCAACAACCATCTTTATAGAGTTATTATAATGACAGTTTTTAATCTCTCTCTCTCTCTCTCTCTCTCCGCGCATGCGCTGTGTGTGAGAAGGGCGCACGGAAGGCTCCTTGCCAAGTTCAAGCAGCCTGTCCGCTTTTTCACCTAAAGTGAATGTTCTTTAAAAATTAAACGTTAAACGTTTATAGTGAGAGAGTGTGAGTGGGGCATCATGGCTTCTGACACCGCCTGTGAGATTATAATAGTAGTTCTTCTCTTCACAAGCACCACTAATAATAATAATAATAATAATAATAATAATAATAATGGAGAAAGCGCAGTTAAAGAAGAATCATCATTGAAGGAGAGAAGAAAATGAAGAATAAATACGTATCAGTAATTACAGTTTGAGCTCGACATGTTCATGAGCTCTGTCGCTTGCTGTCATAGGCGCCTAAGAGTGAGAGAAGACATTTTCGGCTTCAATCGACACAACACCTCAGATTGAAAGTCGACTGCCCTCTACAGGTAATGAATGTCATTTTCACAGCTTCCCGCGCACTGCCGAGATCCCGTTTCTCCAGCCGTGTGTTCTCAATGGCCAGATCTGTATCACAATCCCAGTGTGGCGGAACATCAGCAAAGGACCTTGTGTAAGAAAGTCCGTGCCGATACTGGGAAAAACTACATATGCGCAATGGCGGTGCAGACTGATGCGCTTCAACACAACCGGAGCGCACGCGACAAGCAACGAGCCGCGCTGTGCTATGCGCAAAAGCATATGAGAAAAGTTAAGTGAGAGCAGTACATGAGACTGTGTGCATGAATATTCCGGCTGTTCAGGGACTTAATCTAGCAGATTGTGTGCGTCGATGCCATATAGTACGTTTTTTCATTCTTATTTTCTGTTTAATGATTAAGATTACTGCATCGTGTGCTGTTAGGATTCACGGTCGGAGGCTATATGACGCACTGCTCGAGTCATACAGTTTTTTCCTAGTTAACGGATATGCGCGAGCGTGTATTATATTTGCCTGTTGAACACAGATATTTTGGTTATATTGTGTGTTGTATAGTTGCATAGTTAAGTAGTTTAATTAGTCATTTTTTGTTACGGTCTGTGAATCACTTTGTATTTGGTTTCATTTCATACATGTGCTTCGCGGTAGTTATTATTGTTGTGAATACACCAGGAATTAACCAGTTATGTTACAGTTTAGTTTAGTTAATGTTTAGTCATTAAATGAATGTATATGGACACTAATTTCATACTGCTGTTACTTATTTTTGTTATTTGCTATTTTCAGAACCACACACTCATATAAATACATAACCTGCAACAACTTATAAACTGTTTGCCCATGTCTGCTTGAACTGTCCATTAAACATTCATACCTCAGCTATTGGTCTGGTTCCATAATAACTCGTATTATATCAGGTGGATGAAGTGTGAGGCCTGCATCTGCGGCATCTGAGGAGCAGCACTGTGTGTTATCACATCTGAGGAGCAGCACTGTGTGTTATCACATCTGAGGAGCAGCACTGTGTGTTATCACATCTGAGGAGCAGCGTTGTGTGTTATCACATCTGAGGAGCAGCACTGTGTGTTATCACATCTGAGGAGCAGCGCTGTGTGTTATCACATCTGAGGAGCAGCACTGTGTGTTATCACATCTGAGGAGCAGCACTGTGTGTTATCACATCTGAGGAGCAGCACTGTGTGTTATCACATCTGTGGACAGCGTTGTGTGTTATCACATCTGTGGACAGCGTTGTGTGTTATCACATCTGAGGAGCAGCACTGTGTGTTATCACATCTGAGGAGCAGCACTGTGTGTTATCACATCTGAGGAGCAGCACTGTGTGTTATCACATCTGAGGAGCAGCACTGTGTGTTATCACATCTGAGGAGCAGCACTGTGTGTTATCACATCTGTGGACAGCGTTGTGGGAGGTCTGTGCTTCAGGAGGGAATGGTGCACGTCACACAATCTATATGGCATCATGAGGAAGGAAGATTATGTGGCTACGCTGAAGCAACATCTCAAGACAACAGCCAGTACTGTAGGTTTAAGTTTGGTCAGAAATGGATCTTCCTTATAAAATTACAGCCAAGTCCTCAGCTCGACGGCTGGAAAATGTCTTCCCTCTCATTGTCAACCCAGACCAAACCGGTTTCGTGAAATCCAGGTATGGCTCAGACAATATTCGAAGAGTTCTAAATATTATAGATCATTTAAATTTCACCAAGGAATCTGCCTTCATTCTGTCCCTAGACGCTGAGAAGGCGTTCGATCGGGTGGATTGGCCTTTTCTTTTTGCAGTCTTGGAGAAAATACAGTTAGGAAATAATTTTATTGAGTTGGTCAGGCGCATATATTTGAATCCTATAGCTCAGGTTAACACTAATAGGATGTTGTCCAACAGATTTTCAGTAAGTAGAGGCTGTCGTCAAGGCTGTCCTCTTTCGCCTTTGTTATTTTCTTTGGTTATCAAACCATTGGCGAGAACTAATAATAGTATACATGGTATTAAAATAGGTCTGGAGGAACATCGGATATCTCTATACGCAGATGATGTTCAGTTGTATCTTAAATATCCTGACTCCTCTCCTGACGTGATTCTCACAGTATTTGAAAAACATAGTAATTTTTCAGGATACAAGATCAATCTGGATAAATCTCAAGCTCTGTATATGCATGTTCCCTCCGACGCCATCGCAGAATCACCCTTTCATCTGGCACGCTCTGGGTTTCAGTATTTAGGAATCAATATTACTCCTAGTTTGAAGACCTCTTTAAAGCCAATTATTCCCCTTTGATCACAAAAATTAACCAGAACTTATCAGATTGGTCGATTCTCCCAAATTCTTTTTTCGGCAGGATCAATATCATAAGAATGAACATCCTTCCAAGATTAAATTTCCTATTTCAGAATCTACCATGTTACTTAGACAAGAATTTTTTTAAGAGGATTAATTCTTCAGTTTTAAGGTAAATTTGGAATCATAAGAAACTCAGACTTAAATATTCGGTTTTAATGAAACCAAAGGATCTGGGTGGGGTTTCGCTGCCCAGTTTCCAATGATACTTTTGGGCTGCTCAAATCAAGCACATGTGAAGTTGGTTTATTTATAGATTTGATTCACGCTGGGTTGGGATGGAATCTACAAGATGCTTCCCCAGAATGTTATGTTCCCTTCCATTTATTTATAATGTGCAAAAAATTCAACAACTGATGAGTGTCTTTACTGTAACAAACACTCTTTTGGCGGATGTTCAAAAATACTTATCCATTTCAAATAAGTGGCCTCTTAAATCTCCAATTGTGCTTAATCCTGATTTTCCCACTTCTATACAGAATATCTGCCTTTTGACTTGGAGGTCAAAAGGAGTGTCTGAGTTACTGTAGGTCACTTATTTGGTGACGGCCAGTTGAGATCATTTCAGGAGTTAAGACAGGAATCCAGTCTGCCCAGTAAAGATTTTTATAAATTCCTTCAAATACGACACTTTTTAGAGTTGCAGTTAAAAGAGGATAATATACAATTTGATCTCACTGAAATAGAAAAAAAGTTTTTCTCTTCATATACTCTTAAAAAAAGATCTCTGAATTATACGCATTGCTGTCCAGTGTTGCCCCTTCGACCTTGGACTCTTTCAGAATGACATGGGAAAAGGACTTTGGATCTATGTTGACTGATGAGGAGGCCGTCTGTCTGCTCAAACATAGTTCCTAAAAGTGCTTCAATTCCGGTTCATGAACAAAACTTTAAATGTATCCACTGGACTAATCTGACCCCAGTTCGTCTCCATAGAATATTTCCCAATTGCTCTCAGTTATGTTTTAAATGTAACATGGAGATCGGTACAGTGATGCATGTGTTTTGG
>JAAGKR010015162.1:0-10266 GCA_011419295.1 Clarias macrocephalus
GCTCCTGTGTTTGGGCGTCCTGCCCCGCTCGCCTTCTTCTCGCGAGTCCTCATCATCCCGCGCAGATTATTAAACCCCAGCTCGAGCTATCCGTGTACTCCTCTGTGGGGACTGAAACTCCAGGGCCCGTTTTCACAAAGATCTGCACTTACAGATTCTCTCAGAGCTCCTAACTTAGCTTTGAAAAAGTCCCAGCTGGGAGTCCTAGACTAAAAGTGATTCAGGAAACTTCTCAGAGCAACTCTGAGTAAGGAAAGTACATAAACCTTTATCTTAGTGAGGGGGTGTGGTCGACCCTGTTGCTAGGGATGATGCAGCAATTCAAGGACTGTGATTGGTTGATAAAAAAATAACCTCTGACCCCTGTAAAGGTCTTGAAAGGTGCTCTTTGTGAAAATATAATACACGATAATAGAACAGACAGTGAAATCACAAAGAAATTGTATAATCATTACTACAGGCTATTTTAAGCAGAGTGTCTGTTATCGGCTAAATATCTTAAAATTGATTAAAACAGGCAAATGTTGAAAATGTGTCTACATTAGAAGCAACCAATTTCCACACGGTAGTTACTATATTAAAGTAATTACATTTATTTACTAAACTGATTTTATTTGCACTTTTGGATGGTACGTAGCCAACAAGAGAGACGAAAGAAAGTAAAAGAACAAGAAAACCAAACTGGACAGAAGTGCAGCGTTTACTTTTAGCTTTGTGTTCAGTGTTTGGAGAATATTTCTTCCTTCCGCCATTTTGTCCTCTGCTATAGAAACTCTTAAGCCTCTTAAAAGTCCTCCTCTCTACTCTGAACAATTTTTACCGTAGGAGCTGTTTTTAGGGCTAAGATGTTTCATGGATAATTTATATCTTTACCAAATTCTAAGAAAATGTCATGATTCTAAGAATTTTCTTAGAATTTCATCAGTAGGAGCAACTTTTAGTCTTAAGAAGCTTTGTGAATACGGGCCCAGGTGTTTAGGTGTTTGCGCGGGATTATCATCTGTACCGCATGTTTACTCGGAGTGCTGCGGCGGAGCTTTAGTGCCTTTAGTCTGGCTACGGTTGTGATGTGAATGATTAGATGATATCAGGGGCGATGTGCCTTATGAATTCAATCTCAGATTTTTTTGGGACAAAATTAGATTTTCGGTTTCAAAAAATTATTTTTCTTAAAATTTATTAAAATGAATAAAACACTAGAGAGTATAGGATTTTTAAAAATATATTTAAGCAAAACAATATAACCAATTTGGACTATTGTATAATATGATTATTTGGACTAAAAGTGCAAACTTATCTTCACGAACAGGTTTTCTTGTTATTTTAGTAAAACTGTAATCATACAACATACACACCCCTTTTTCGGAATTGATAAAGTGTCAACTTTATCCGAAGAACTACGGAAGCTGAAAGCTGTTTGTCCGGCTTTGACGTGTCATGAGACAGTGTGTAAGACACCGGGGTTCCCGCAGTAATGAAAAGACGGCAGCTGCCAGACGATTAGCTCAGAGTCACAGAGTCTAATCTAAAAGTGTCTGATGCTGGATTCGAGGCGAGGTGGTGGTGGAGGTGGGTGTTGATTGAGGTTTTTGGTCTGGATGTTCGTATTGTTGTGGTTGTTTCTGTTCTCATTGTTGTGCTGGTGTGCTGAGGTGGTTTTAAGGTAGATGCTGCGGGTTCAGGCGTCTCCTGTGTGTAAATCAGGTGATCAGGTAGAGAGACGGGAGCTGCGTCTCGTCTTGTCTCGTCTCGTCTCCCCCATCGCTCAGACGGAGCGCTTTTTTTTCTCCTCGCCTTTAATACATTATTAATCTGAGTCGTGGAGTGGGTATCAAGTCAAAAGATGGGACGAGACGGGGACGGGCGTGTCTCAGACACCTCCGCCTGATCCAGTTCAACGCATTTACATTTAAATACATGATGCAAATTAACACCTACAGATACTGACTGTTAGAGAGAGAACGTCTCGCACACACACACTTTATATCTCTGTATAAGCTGGTCATGTGTTGAAAATAATTATTTGTAAACCAGAACTCTCCGGATGTTTCCGTGTTGTGTGTTAGAGCCGTGTGTGAGTCATTATAACTTTACTGAGCTGTTGTGTTGAGGTTCACACACGTACACTCGATCCAACACCTCCTGGTGTGTGAAAAGCCGCTTCCTGTACGGAGACACTTATTTAACATTCATTGGAGTCTCTAACGTTCTGACGTTATTTTTTTGTTTACACACACACACACACACACACACACACACACACACACACACACACACACACACAGAAGAATAATGGAGAACAACACGATGAACGATCTTCACTTCGTTTCTTCAGGACGGAGATTAATAATAAATAAAACTCGAGTCACACAAACACCACTTTGCATTTTCTCCTCGAGCGCCGCTCCATCTGTCACCTGAGCCGTAGCAAGTTTTTTTTTTTTTTTTTTAATGTTGTTTTCCATACACCTCTTACCCGATCCGAAACAACACACACACACTCGCGCGCTGTTGCGCAACATTTTAACAGAAGCTGTTTAATCTCCTTTAACCCTGAGCTGAACTCAGACTTTCTGCAGCTCACGTTCTCCTCTCTGGAGATCTCGCGCATTTGGTCTGAATACATACAGACGAAAACAACACACTGCTGTCCAGATGTTTACTCTTTTTTTTTTTTTCAACAGAATTCTGTAATTTATTTTATTTCTGAATGTACGATACGCACTCGGTGTAAGAATTACTTTAAGTTTGAGAACTGTACGAGTAGCCGTCTTCAGTGGTGAAGGTGACTCCCCGCGTCATCACGCCGTCACACCGAGGTTTATTCAGCACATGTGGAGGAGGAGGAGGATCATGTGACGTGCCGAGGCGTCGTACATCAGTTTGTGATTCGACAGACTCCGTTCCTCAGGAGTTTCACAGTGCTCACCTCGTTCCTGGAATAAAAAAAATCCTTTAAACTCGTTTTATTTCTCGGGATCGTGTGAGGTGAATCAAGGAATCGACTCAGCTCGATTCAGTAAATAAACCAGAAAATAAATACATTGGAAAAATGGTGAATAAGTGAAGAGATGAACGCGCTGGTGGACGGATGGACTGTGGAGGACGGAGAAATTAACAAATAGAATTGAGTAAAAAAAAGAAGGAAGATTATAAAGATAAGAAAAAATTCATTGGAATAGAGAAAAAAAAACACTTCCTGTTTTTAAAGCCATGTTTATTCATGAGCAGAGAGAGAGAGTAAAAGTAAGATGTAAAGCAAGAGCGAGGAAAAGGATAAAAAAAAAAAACGGAAGATCTCTGAACGTGAAAACAAGAAATGAGAAGAGAGACGCATGAGAGGAACGGGAAAGAGATACACGGATGATAAAACCAACGAAAGAGAAAACGAAAGAGAGAGAGGGAGAGAGAGAGCTGTGGAGGAGGAGAGGAGTGAGGGGAACGAACTGACTGGTGAAGAGGAGCTCAGTAAATGTGTGTATGTGTGTGTGAGAGATTACTACAGCTGCTGCCTCACGTCACACTGTTTACACAGCAAATGACATCACGGAGCTCATGCAAAGCAAACACACACACACAGCAGTGTGGAGGAGTGTCACTGCTTACACACGTGACCGAAGGCTGTAAAGAGACGGGCGTGTACGCCGAGGAGGGGTCGGACTACAAATACACCTGTGTGTGTGTGTGTGTGTGTGTGTGTGTGTGTGTACACTACCCCCGCTCCTGAGTCACACTGTAATTGTGACGACGTGATTTCTCCCGGATGTGCATGTGCGGCGCAGAGGGAGTTTTTACACACGATTTCGTCATGCGTGTTAAGGAAGCGGGAGCTCTGCTGTCACGAGGCTCTTCTGCCGCAATCCTGACTTTCCCCCTCGTCTGTGGTGTCGGCTCACACACACACACACACACACACACACACACACACACACACACACACACACACACACACACACACACACACACACACTTAGAACTGCAGTTCAGGAACTCTTTTTTTCCTTTCCTCGTATGATGATGAGTGTGTGGAGTGAGTCGGTTCAGTCAGCGCTCTACATTTCAGTCGAAAAACAAATGACCGTGTGAAACTATATTCAGGTGCAATCACTTGTGTGACCAACGCGATCGGAGGTTTAAAAAACTCCCGCACCCCCTCATATACGTGCGTTACGTATCAGCAGTGACGTTCCGTATTGCGATTGGTTGCTTTCGATTAAAGTCAACCAAAAAAGTTTAAAGCGTCGAATTAAAGTCATCTCGTCGTGTTGGCATGAAGAGCATCAAAGTTTACTTTTAGAGCTCTGTCTCAAATGAAGAGTGCAGGGTAGCTCCGCAAAACGACAAAGCGAACACAAAGTCTGTGCTGCTGTTCCGTGTAAGAAACGGGAAACGTCAGTGACAGGTAACTGGTGTAGGGTTCCCGAAATGAACGGCTCGATTCGAGACGTTTCCGTGGCTGCAATACGGACGAGATAAAATTGTTATGCTGTGAAATTACCGCGGAGAAGCCGGGGGCAGGATTAGCACGGCCAGCGATGTTCAACACCGCGTGTCTGATAGCGAAAGAGGAGATCTGAACGGATGTACGAAGTCTGGGACGTTACTTTTGCTTTTGCTTCGGAAGAAAACGTCTGTGTTGATCGACCCTACGTACGACAACGACGTCAGCTGTGCTGAAGACATCAGGGACTCGAGTTAGAGATTTTAAAAAGACAGTTCACCCGAAAATGAAAACGTTGTCGCCTCTTGTCGTTCCAGTACCTTAAGTCTTTCTTTTACACCCGAGTTGTCGTTGTATACGCAGAATATTAAAAATATAAGGGTCTGCGAACGCTAACAATATTGTCTTTCTTGGTGAATTGTTCTTTTAAATATTTAAACAAGATCTCTACATTTATCTGTTCATATAACGTTTATTTGATATTTTGAGGACAGCCTGCATAATTGTTTTCTGAAAATATTGTGTTTATCTGGTAAACTGTCTCGCTGTGTTTCTGAATTTTCTTTTCTCACGCACTCCACACTTGTGTACGCCGCGTGACACCTCAATAGTGCATCGTTTAAGGGGAACAAAAAAACTTCAGTCTGTTCTTCTACATTAAAAAAAAAACAAAACATTTTTTTAAAGTTCTCCTAATAAAAAAGTGTAACCGCAGAGCCCCGTCACTCAATCTGTCTAATGAATCTATCAGAAAGGAATCAGTTACTGAATCAGTCTCATGAATTGGTTCATTGGAATCGTTTGAGTTTAAGTTGATTCAGTTTTATTTGTATATCGCTTTTAACAGCGGTCAGTGTCGCAAAGCAGCTTTACGGAATCAAAAGTAAAAGAGTGATGTGTGTACGAATCAACATTATCAGATGTCCCAATCATTTGAATGCATACTTTTAATGAGGTTGAGCGAATCGGGTCAGTACGTCCTTGAGAATTCATTGAATCAATGAGTCGGTTGAATTATTGAATCATTTGCGTCAACTGATTGGAAAGGAATCCTTTGAACAAATCATCTTTGCAGTTCAGCATGATTATTCTGTTAAAGGAATCTGTTTAACGAGTCAGTCGAGTATCAGAAATCATTTGATTGACTCCAAGCGATGAATCGTTCAGAGAAAAACACTCGACTGAATCAGGGGAATTCAATCGGTGTAAAAATAAATCTGTTAATGGAATCGTTTGAATGACTCCTTCTGATGAGTCAGTTCAGCGAATCAGGTCAGTTTGTGTAATGACTATGTCGGAAGGACTTATTCGTGAATCCGATTCATTCAAACATGTTTTGTGAATTCATTGAATCGTTTGCGAAGGCTAACTAGAGAGGAATTCTTTGAACGAATCAGTCTTGCAGTTTGGTTCGATGAATCTGTCCGATGAGTCGGGTGAGTGAATCAATCCTCCAGTTGATTTAATCAGTCCAGTGAATCTGTCGAATAAACGACTCAGATGACACTTGAATCGGTTTTAAATGGATCATGTCTCAGTGAATCGATCAAACGAATACTCCTGTTCTTTTCTTTATTCTTTAATCCTTTGTGTTTAGTTCAAGTGATGTTTTAGGACCTCTCGCCTCTTCAAATTAATTTAGAAACTTATTTAAACTTGAATTTTTTTCACCACACACACACACACACACACACACACACACACACACACACACACAGATGTCTCTTATGTTAACGATCCCTTTATGTCAAAATCCATGATGTAATTTAAAAAAATAATTATTAATTTGCTTTATGCTAAATTGCTTTGTTTTTGAACGAGAATTTACTTCAAATGATCGATTTCACATAAAAAAAAGTATTTTTTATCACATTTTCTATAAAATGTCTTACTAGTTAAAGAGATTAAAGAGATTTCTGTTAATTAAATTAAAGCAGCGTAGGTTATGTAAAAATAAACCCGATGTAGACTTTTAAGAGATGTGACAGTGATGATAATGTAACTGTGGTTTACGGCGGTGTGGACGTTGACCTTAAGCCTGAGAGACGCCGTGTGTTGTAGAGACGTTTTTAAACAGCCGTACAATAAATATAAAAACGTATAATGAAGTAGACGAGGTGTTTAACTATTTTTCTGACTCTGTGTGTTCTTGTGTTTGCAGGACGCGTGTGAGCAGGCGGAGTCTCTGGCGTCCATGTTGCAGGCGGAGGACGAGGCGTTCTCGTGGCCCGGGCCGAAGACGGTGCAGTTACGGCGCACGAACCAGGGCTTCGGCTTCACGCTGCGCCACTTCATCGTCTACCCGCCAGAATCCGCCGTACATTCCACTTACAATCAGGTTTGCTCTCCCCCCTCTCTCTCTCTCTCTCTCTCTCTCTCTCTCTCTCTCTCTCTTTCTTTAGCATCACTCCCTCTAGCAGATTTACCCAGAAGACATTGCGGGCCCACGACTCATGTGATTTCATTTACAGTCACGGATTAACTTTGAGCTCTTCACTCTGTTGTGCCTTCTGATTGGCTGATCTTGTGACAAATCATTCATATACAGTATATAAAACACGCTCTTTCGTTTCCATGGCAACAGGTAAAGTGAATAAGCGACTCTGACAGCGGACGCTTCACATTCACGTATAAAAAACCCTCCTTGATTTCTCGTCTTTCTTATTTAATAATAAGAGTGTCAGTGAGCGTCAGCGTTCCCGGTAGCTCCGCTCCCTGGTTTATTTTTTTTTTTTAGTGACCGTACACACTTATCATGAGAGGAGTGTGTCTAATCTCCGGCATGGGTTTTCTCTCTCTGTACTTTCCACCGTGTGTATTTCCCCCGTGTGTGTGTGCGCGCGTGCTATCTGTAGCATGACTAACTCCGTGCTGAGTTTAATCAAAGTTTATAAAGTCACTTTGTTTGTGAGCTAATCTTCATCGCCCCCCCCCCCACTCCCCCTCACCTCCTTCCAGTTTATCTTTCAGTGTTTATTAAAGTGACTGAACAGATCTGAGTGATGTTAATAATAGTGAGAGTAATAAGCTGTGTGTGTGAGTGGTGTGTCAGTCAGACGGACGCCGTGTCGCTAACCTTTTCCTTCTGTTCACAGGACGAGGATGCGGATCACAGAGGTAAGAGCTGAAACCTTTCACACCGACCTCACACACCGGAGTTTATTTTATAATATTTAAAACATTTTCTGTTGCACTTAACACGTCTGCTTTCATTCATTCATTCATTCATTCATTCATTTATTTATTTATTTATTTATTTCACTTAAAAGGTTTTTTTTATAAAATATTTTTTTCCTGTCATTATTTATTAATATATTATTAATATATATATTTTTATCCTAAACTGTTGTTTTAATATACTTATTATATTTTATCTATTATAACTAATTTCACTATATTTAAGTCATTTAACGAGTTTTCATTGAAAAAAATAAAATAATTGTTTTTCCTATGAAGTGGTTACATTTAAGTGGTCAATTTATTATTATTTTTTAAAACATTTATACATTCAAAAGTTTTATAGAAAACAGTTTTATTATTTTAAGGTAATTTATAAATATAAACAAGTTGTTTTTGTTTATAGTTTTTATTTTACATTTAATTTTTTTTTGTAATTTGCATAGTTCATTTAATATTTTAGTTCAGCTCATTTTAGTGTTGTGTGTGTGTGTGTGTGTGTAATAATTCAGTAATTAAAAACAATAAGAAAAATGTTTTTTTGAATAATTTGAGTTTTGAGTGGAGATTTTTCTGTCAGGATCATGCATGTGGATGTATTTATCATGAACCATCCAGCATCCTGCTCTCTCTCTCTCTCTCTCTCTCTGTCTCTCTCTCTCTCTCTGTCTCTGTCTCTCTCTCTCTGTTCTCTCTCTTCTCTCTCTCTCTCTCTCTCTCTCTGTCTCTCTCTCTCTCTCTCTCTCTCTCTCTCTCTCTCTGTCTCTCTGTCTCTCTCTCTCTCTCTCTGTCTCTCTCTCTCTCTCTCTGTCTCTCTGTCTCTCTCTCTCTCTCTCTGTCTCTTTCTGTCTCTCTCACTCCCCCAGCAATGTCACTCGTCACTTGGGATTCAGGATTTTGTTTTTATTTTAAAGACAATGGATTTATAACTAACACAGCAGCGCCCCCTGCTGGACGCTGACACACACTGCACTGTAACAGCTATGGTAGAAAGGTGTGATATAAATGAAGTTTGGACATTTGGATGTTCAGGTGTGTGTTAACAGTTGTATTCTGTGTGTTTGATCAGGACGAGCGAGGAACAGACTGGAGCCCATGGACACCATCTTCGTGAAGCAGGTTAAGGAGGGGGGCCCTGCGCACGGAGCCGGGCTCTGCACAGGTGCCTATACTTTTGTTGTCTAGTAGAAGACTTGACGTTTGTTAACCGAGCTGATGATAAAGATGTGTTGACCGTGTCCTCCTCGTCCTGTCTGTCTGCAGGAGACCGCATCGTGAAGGTGAATGGAGAGAGCATCATCGGAAAAACCTACTCACAGGTCATCGCTGTCATCCAGAACAGGTCAGTGCAGGGGTTCAGAAGTCTTTCTGCTCACTTTGCTTGTTTATATATGTATTTATTTATTTATTTTTGTTTGTTTCTAGTGATACTTATCTGGAGCTGAGTGTGATGCCTAAGGATGAGGACATACTACAGCTGGTAAAGTTCTGCACACAGGCCACGCCTCCTTTACTCATGCTGACAGAGGCCACGCCCCATTCAATCATGCTGACAGAGGCCACACCCCTCCACGCGTACCGACATAGGCCACGCCCCCTCCACGCATACCGACATAGGCCACGCCTCCTTCGTCCAGACTGGCGCGGAGGCCACGCCTCCTTCGTCCAGACTGGCGCGGAGGCCACGCCTCCTTTGTCCAGACTAGACAAAAAAGATCCTCTTTTGCTTACACCAATGTGTAGGACACGCCTCCTGCTCTCAGACTGAGCGTGCTGTGGTCAATAATAAGGCGTTGTCATAGTGATAAACAGTCAGCTGTCAGATTTTTCGTTGCACATGTCCACGCTTGTTTTATGTGTTTTCATTTTCCGCGTTTTTTTGTTTATTTGATATATTTATGCTATTTCTGGGCCTCCCATGCAGGCCACTGATGTTCCTCACCCAACCACCCACCACACCGCTGTCCCGAATACAGCACAGACAGATAAACGGTTACGACGCATAAACCGTTAGTGATGGTGAACAGGAAGTAGTGATGGTGAACAGGAAGTAGTAGTATGTTTGTTTGTCTGGTATGACTATACAGTTGTTTCCTCATTTGATTGACCAAAGTAGAAAAAATGAAAAATTAGTTCATTTATGAATTTAGATTGTCGCTTGTGCTAGTCCAGATATTTGCTAGGTTTTTATCATGAGAGAGAGAAAAAGAAAGATCTAGAATGAGCGAGAAGGAGCGTTGGTTTTCTGGCAGGTCCGGCACTGTGCAGTCTCTCTCTCTCTCTCTCTCTCTCTCTCTCTCTCTGCTCTGATTAATCTCTCCAGTTGCCAGATCTTACACTCGTTTTCTGAGAAGCGCGCGTGTGAAACGCTGATTCATGGTTATTGTTCTGAAAAGTACTGAGCCGGTTCTGACTCGGCCCGCGTCGGCCTCACACTGGTAGCTCTCTTTAGAACTAAAATCCAGGACACTGCAGTCCGACCTCGCCGCTTTAATTAATCGGCTGTGCGAGAGTTCGGGGCGTAGCCCTCTCGTGCCCGATACGTCTGCGCCGCCTTGTTCGTTCCAGAAGGTTCTTAACATAATACATGACCAGTGAAACAGTGTAGCAAATTGCCTGGCGTCAGACAATCTTATCAGAGATCCACG
>JAAGKR010015164.1:0-10260 GCA_011419295.1 Clarias macrocephalus
TGTGTGTGTGTGTGTGTGTGTGTGTGTGTGTGTGTGTGTGTGTGTGTGTGTGTGTGAGAGATTATACATACTCTTCTTCGTTTCTCAAAGTTGATTAGTCTGTCCTGAAAACACAAAGATATTATTATTACTACAACAGGTAAATCAGGTAGGTGTGTGTGTGTGTGTGTGTGTGTGTGTGTGTGTGTGCGCGCGTGTGCGTGTGTGTGTGAGACAGTACCTCCAGTGTGTCAGGTAGAGCTGTATCCAACATGGTCAGGACGGTCAGGTATGTCCCCAAGTACGGCACCTCCCCTCCAGTGTAACTCTGCGTGGACAGACACACACACACACACACACACACACACACACACACACACACACACACACTTTACTTCCTGTTTGAGAGTGGTATTTTCCCAGCAGCTCAGATGGAAATTTCAAAAGCCATAAAAAAGTTCCTGAACACACACTTCCTCTTCAGATCTCACTGACACAGACACACGGCTTCATTAGGAGCTCATCAGCTCTCACACTAAAAAACACAATGAACCAATTGTACAGGCAGACGGACACGCCCGGGACACCAGACGAGACGGGGACGCTTCAGATCATCGGCTCCGTCCGTCTCCATCACATCACTCCGCTACTAGCTGATCTTTATCATCATTTTGGGGATAATTTACTAAAGAAATAAAAAAATAAAAACACGAAACTTGCGTACTGTAGATTCATTACATATGAAGTGAAATTTCATGATCGAGTATCTCACAATAGTAGAAAACTAAATAATAGAGACGAGCTGAAGGCTGCCCTCAGAGCGACCTGGTCATCAGCAGGGCCACAGACTGACCACCTCCACGCCGCAGTGACGCAGGAAATCGAAAAGTACCGAGTTCATTAATGAGCAGAATTCATAAGATGGAGATTTCAGTTTTGTAAATCCTTTTGGAATAGATTTTAGGAAATGTTCTAATATTGTAGGATGATGGATTTTCATGAGCTGTAAACCATAATAGAAATCAAAACTGATTTTTACTGAGATGCACAAAACCCAGTCACTGGATACAGGACGTCCTTAGCACCGGTCCCAGGTCCAAGGTTCGAGTCAGGACGGGGATCTGGTGTAAAACCTGGACCAGTTTTAATGTGGATTTCAAAAAGTAAAAAAATATTTAGCTTTAAATGTAGTAACTTAAAAACATTTAATATTCAATTGTTAAATTAAAATCTAATCCGAGAAAGAATATAATGTTATTATAATGTAACGATGGACACGGGTCATGTTAAATTAGTTTATTGTAAGAAGGTGGAAAAAAGGTAATTAAATTATTATATGTAATTTTATATATATAGACTAAAATAATGTGCTTAACTATGGTTCTGATTGGATTGACAGCGTGTGGAGGCGGGTCGAACCTGAGCGGCTGTTTCAGGCTGCAATGGGTACGACTATAGCGCCACACACTGGCAGTAAGGCTGTATTTCAAGTCAAGTCAATTTTATTTATATAGCGCTTTTAACAATTGACATTGTCGCAAAGCAGCTTTACACAATAAAAAGAAGTAAGTCTGTAAGCAATGTGTATGAATCAAAATGATCAGATTGATTGATAAGACTATTTCACACAGCGGTCCACGGATCTCGTGTGTGTAGGACTGTAGGGAGAGGTCCATACTGATCACGGATCTGCTCCGGTCCATACGTCAAAGAACAAGAACTCTCAGTGTCCAAATATTTATGGACCGGACTGTATGTAAAACTCTACACCGGTGTGTTTAGAGCATCAGACCACAGTGTGTCAGGTGACGTGTACCTGTAACCGTACCGTGTGTGAATCAGACGCCCTGTGTGTGTGTGTGTGTGTGTGTGTGTGTGTGTGTAACCGGATCCCCTGTGTAATGAGAGCACGCTGGTTCTGTTCCCCGACCCAATCCGACACTCACACCACGATCGAGCTCCTCTAAACCACTCAGACACCTAAACTGTTAGACACGTCTGTCACACTGAGGTTGTGTTTACTGAGCCACAGAACTCCGCCCACTCAGCCACAGAACTCCGCCCACTCAGACTTATTAATAACACCGTGGTGATCATAAACGTGCAGCAGACCAGCATTCACGTTAACGTCTAATCTCACCGTGGGTCTGGAGGAGGGGCTGAGTTTAGTGGACCTTATTGCTGCACAGGATGTCTCCTCACCGTCCTCATTACTGTCCTGAAACACACACACACACACACACACACCACACGTGTCAGACACACACATCTCTCTGTTCCAGTATGATGCTGAAACACACCTGTTCTACACACTAGACCTGATACAGCACTGACACAATACAGATGAAAGAAATATTGTAAGTGTGTGTGTGTGTGTGTGTGTGTGTGTGTGTGTGTGTGTGTGCGCGCGTGTGTGTGTGTGCGTGTGTGTGTGTGTGTGTGTGCGCGCTATCTGGTGTTTGCCCTTAGGTGCACACTGATAAAGAGCAAATGGAGAACTCCAAGTGCATAATCACAGGCTCGTACGTCACACACACTGAGAATATGACCTGCACTAAACACACACACACACACACACACAGCTGAGGTGTGTACAGTCTGAGTTCACCTCTCAATGTTTATTCAGTCAGATCTCCATCACTGTACACTTATATAACTGAGTATTGTGTGTACTGATTAGCTGATAACACACACACACACACAGGTACCTCTAAGATCTCTCTGTTTGACAGAACGCAGTTTTCATCTGGGAAGCTCTCACACAGGTGGTCAAAGGTGGACAGACTCTCTCTGAAATCACACACAAACACACTTAATACACAACAGCAAATTTTCATGAAGTAGTTAAAAAAATCTGTGTGTTTGAGAGAGAGCGAGAGAAAGAGTGTGTGTGTGTGTTGACTGACTTGCTGACTGCAGCCCAGGTCTTCTTCAGGCGATACACAGCGTTAGACTGCAGAGCGGACAGGATCGCACGCAGAGACGAGAAGTTCCTCAGCTGATAGCACTCCTACACACACACACCAAATCACATACACCATCATGTTTAGCATATTTCACACACACACACACACACACACACACACACACACACACACACCTGAGCCACAGAGATCCACTTCTCGATGATGCGGGCGCGGTGGGCGGGGCTTGCGTTCTGGCCGCGGAGCTGCAGTCTGGGTGATATGGATGACGGTGGAGTGTGTGTGTCGGTGTGTGTGTGTGATGATGTCGGGCAGAGCAGCGAGGTGATGACCCAGTTCGTGACAGAGTTGAACTGGGCGATGGTGGCCCTCACGCTAGGCGCTAAGCTGCGGTTCTCCTTCTTATCCCTCTGAGACCAAACGCAGCCGAGACAGTGGAACGGAACCACGCGCACAAACAGCGCCTGCGGAGAACACGCGGGTCAGAACCATACCGAGGGCGCGGTCATTCTGCTGATGTGCGGTGACTGACACTTACAGCGTCCAATCGGGTGAGCTCCTCTGCGATGTCCTGGGCTGGGCAGGTTAGGACACTTCCTGTTTCATCTCCAGAAACCTGTGTGACCTCTGACCTGTTCCCAGCACACCTGTCTAGATTTAGAGAAAAGACATGTTTGTACGTGTGTGTTTGTGTGTGCGTGCGTGCGCGGGTGTGTGTGTGTGTGTGTGTGTGTGTGTGTGTGTGTGTATACCTTCCTCCTGGAATGCGTGTAGGAGTGCGTCAGCCTGCTGAGCGAGGCGTCTGAAACACAACCGATGCCGCAGGTGGAGGGAGAGGAAACGGAGCGAGGAGTAGAGAGGAGAGTCTCTCAGGTCCTCAGAGAACTCCTCCAACCACAAGCGCACCAACGCCGGGAGAGAACTGCAGAGACACACAGAGAGACACAGAGTGTGTGTGTGTGTGACACAGAGTGGGTGATGACCAGACTGGCAGCGTGTTGCTGTGTGGTAACACACACTGAAGTCGTCTAACACTTGCAGGCACACACACACACACACACACACACACACACACAGTAACAACAAGGTAACAAGGTGAACAAAGCGCTCGAAGAAGGCGGAGCTTCCGAACTTCACCGCCTCCAAAATTCACCACCGTTACACACAGATGTGGAGCTTAACAGAGCTAAACACGTGCTTGGTTAGAGCTTCACTCGGACCCCATCACAGATCAGACCGAAGTCTCAATCAATCATCATACACAAGGCGGAATTCAGTTCACTCTTCTAGATGGGTTACGGCTTTAGCAATATTCAAGTGATGCAGGTACGTCCAACGTCCTCCTGGACGAGACAAATCTACATGTCTTTTCACGTCAAACAGAATACGCCTGCCTTCAACTAGTAATGTGAAAGTGAATACTGTGTGTGTGTGTGTGTGTGTGTGTGTGTGTGTGTGTGTGTGTGTGTGTCACTTACCTCCCTGCACATACACTGTTGTCCAAGTTGATGATTTTGTCTTCCCTAGAGAGAGACAGACACACACACACACAGGAATGTGAGATGTCCTACACAATGACGTACAGAGAACATTTATTTTAAGATGCTTTTATTTTCTCTCTGCTTGTTGTTTTTGTCTCTTATGGCATCATGAACATCCACATTCTCACACATTTAACTCTAATTATATCTCTCACACACACACACACACAATCATACCTTTTCACTTACTCACACCATAAAATGTTAACTCATTAAATCAATTAACTATTTAATTTAGATGCGTGCGTAATTACAGCAAAGACAATATTGTGTTTTCACTGAATGGGTTGCCATGGTAACAACAAAAGAAAGGCACGTGCTGTTATATATATATATATATATATATATATATATATACACACACAAACACAGTTTACATACAGTAAAGTCTAATTCTAACATTAATTACTGTGGAAAGAAATGTGTGTGTGTGTGTGTGTGTGTGTGTGTGTGTGTGTGTGTGTGTGGGAGAGACCTCTGAAACAGCATCTCGATGAGTGTGTTGGTGCAGGTGAAGGCTCTGTAGGTGGAGAGGACGACTCGGGCGTAGTCGTGATCGTTACACGTGGGGTTCAGCAGCTCGGTGATCAGGAGCTCCAGCGTTGCCGCCTTCACCCTGCGCACCTTCAGCGTGCGGTACTGCACACAGGCCACGCCCACCAGGTCAGAGGGGGAGGGGCACGCCGGCTCCCTGTGGAGGGTCACACCATACACCACGCCATCCTCAATCTCCTCTCCCCATTCCTGTACTGGGTCCTGCACGTGCACACACACACACACACACACTGCAGAACGGCACTCTAATCTTCTCGTGTTGTTTTCACTGCACTGTGCATCTTAACAATTCCATGGTAACAACATTGTTATAAACCGTTCCGACCCACGTCTCTGCGCTCAGTTTCAACAACATGAGAGGCGTCTCCGGGAGGTCAGGGACGAGCCGAGACACACACCGAGACCCTGCGACGCGCTTAATGAACACACACACCTTTTTCACCTGACACTTTAATCAGTTCATTATAAGGAAGATAGAAGTAGGAAAAATATGGAGGAAGGAGGAAAGAAAAAAATATGAAGGATAATAAAAAAGGAATGATTGGAAAAATAATTCAAAAACAAGAGTGTGTATTACTTGAGACTGGTTCAAAGACAGGCACACAGGGAGACAATATTAGTGTGATGTTACTAACAAGTGCATCTCCTCCTCTCACATCTGTAGTGTTTAATCTGTGGCTGAGTGTTGAAGCTGTGTGTTCGACTTCCTCACATAACTAACTGTAGGTTAATGGCGGCGTTAATCACAGCCGAAAACAAACCTCAACCCTGACCGAGAACACCGTGTGTGTGCGTGTGTGCGTGTGTGCGTGTGTGCGTGCTTAATAAGTGATAGTTCAATGTTGGTTCAGTCAGACTGTGGAGGTCTCACTCGCTTTCTCTCTCTTACACACACACATACACTAAGACAAACAAGACACTGCGATAAGGACACCTGAGAAATGTCAGAAGGTGAGAGGAGAAACACACTGCACTGTACAGGTGAGGAACAGCAGTGTGTGTGCGTGTGTGGTGTACAGGTGAGGAACGGAAGATCAGGGTCCGAGCCATGAATCACAACTCATCAGATCATTTAATCTGCAGAACCAAAGTGGGCGTGTCCCAATCTTGTGGGCGTTTCTCAAACGCACAGTAATCAATGTTTGGTTTTAATGCCAGTGCAGAACCACGGTTCTACTAAAGCTGTGAGCTCTGCAGTCACACCAACTAGCACTGAAGCAGCAGCTGAGAGATCTTACTTCCTGTGAGAGCATACACACTATGGAAACACAGCGATTTATACAGAAACACAACAAGATTAATACACACACACAGTGGAAAGTATGGTGTGTTAATGACACTGTCATGATGTATCGAGGTATATCGTACAACCAAACATCAGCACAAACCTGGCCCTGTGACTGAGTCGTTACCATAGAAACTATAATGTCCAAAACATTGGAATCTGTGGGACAGCGTGGCAATGGTTTGCTTCCTACCTAGAAGATAGGTCATATGAGGTGACATGGAAGGCAACCAGATCTGCCCAACGGAGACTCTCTACGGGCGTCCCACAGGGCTCAGTACTAGACTAGAACTAGAGTTCTGTTCTCCCTCTATACCCGCTCTCTTGGTAAGATCATATCATCGCATAGCTTTTCATACCATTGTTATGGAGATGACACACAACTTATTCTCTCCTGTCCTCCTTCAGACACTCAGGTTTCCACCCGAATCTCAGCGTCTCTGGCAAACATCTCATCCGATGGCAGCTCATCAGCTGAAGCTCAATCGGAGTAAAACCGAACTGGGATTCATGTCCCGGTCAGGACCTTGTGATCTCCCTGGACAACAATCAGATCACTCCTTCAGCCACTGCTCTCAAACTTGGAGTAACTCTAGATGATCATCTGTCATTTTTCCCACAGATTGCCTTACATTTCTTTCTTCACAGGTCACACAGGTGCTTGTTCAGTCCCTTGTTATTTCAAGACTGGCCTACTGGACCTCACGCCTGGCAGGTCTGCCTCCGTCCACCATTTGTCCTCTGCAGCTGATCCAGATTGCAGCTGCATGTCTCGTTTTCAACCTTCCGAAGTTCTCCCACACCAACCCACACCTGTAGCTGCTGCATAAAATTCAAAATCCTGATGCTCACCTACAAAGCTAAAACGGCCCAGCACCCACCTACCCGTCAGCTCTAATCACACCTCGCGCCGCACCACGCTCCCTCCGATCCTCCAGCACCGCTCGCCTCGTCCCACCGTCACTCTGGGATCGAGGAATGTGTGTCCAGACTCTTTTCTGTTCTGGCACCAGGTGGTGGGATGACCTTCCTCTGGATGTTCGTACAGCTGAGTCTCTAACATATAAAAAAATAATAATCCCCTTCCCAACAGTGTGTGACTGACGGCACTTAGTTAGTAGCCCAGTGTATGCATCTAATCAACGAGAGGAAACAGTCACTCTGGATAAGAGAGCCGCCAAATGCTGAAATGTAAATGTGATTAATTCTCTATAACAGTGCAGGTGTTTATTAATCAACACCTGAACAATCCACATCCATTACTGTGATTATACACTCAGGTGAAACCGCCACTACCAGCCCTGCTCAGGCATTCAGGAAAAGAATGAGCTCTCTCTCACTCACTCACTCACACACACACACACACACACTCTCACTCACACACACACACACACACACTCTCTCTCTCTCTCTCTCACCTGTAGCGCACGAGCACGCGACACGGGGACTAACGCACTGTTTATTAGAGTCGACTCCCTGTCTGATTCAGGTGACTCGGAGTCGACACTATCTGTGTTAATGATTTCCAGAAAACTAAACCACTGCAGATTAAAGGCGATATAACACCAAACTAATACAAACATGATGCAAAATTATTATAGTGTATAGTTAAATCACACCGAATCCTGACACACTTTAACAAAACTTTAACAAATCTGAGACTCGACTCTTTTAAGTGAATCGAATCCCTACATCACTCGAGCTTCTGAAGCAGAACAGATATAAAATAAACACTAAGAGTTTACCAGAGTCAGCTGCCATTTCCCCATAACGTTCCTGTCAGAAGTGACTCGAGCGGTGATGCAGAAGGAGATTAAGAGGAGAAATCCATCCGCGCTGTGAGCTTCAGGACACAAGTCCAGTCAGAAGTTCCGCCGGATTACTTCAACATTCACTTCAGGAAACAATCTGGACCAGCTCCGGTGAGTTATACCGAATTTAATCTAAAGGTTAAATGTCGGATGTTGTGTTTCTGAGGAGAATAAACACGGAGTCTGCGCGAACACAAATAATAACAGCAATAATAGACTTCCACACAGACGTGAGCGCGCGCCTGCACTGACTCGGACCTGCCAAGGCGCTCGGATTTCTCTGTGGGCGGGGCTTAGGAGAACGTGCGTGACTATGTCACACTGCGCGCCTAGAGCGCGCCCTCTTCAAGCTCTGTAACCATGGAAACGGTTCAAGGCTTTAAGTTCCATAGTGCAGGAAACTTTCTCCTCTTATTAGTATTTTCATTACATTATTTAGTAATAAAATCTAAAATTTGGTGTGTGTCTCTGTTTCAGTCTTACCTCAGTGTGTGTGTGTGTGTGTGTGTCTCAGTCTCACCTCAGTGTGTGTGTGCCTGTCTCAGTCTCACCTCAGTGTGTGTGTGTGTGTGTGTGTGTCTCAGTCTTACCTCAGTGTGTGTGTGTGTGTGTCTCAGTCTCACCTCAGTGTGTGTGTGTGTGTGTGTGTGTGTGTCTCAGTCTCACCTCAGTGTGTGTGTGTCTCAGTCTCACCTCAGTGTGTGTGTGTGTGTGTGTGTGTGTGTGTGTCTCAGTCTCACCTCAGTGTGTGTGTGTCTCAGTCTCACCTCAGTGTGTGTGTGTGTGTGTGTGTGTGTGTGTCTCAGTCTCACCTCAGTGTGTGTGTCCAGCAGGGTGAAGTGTGTGAGCCAGACATCACTGTCACGCAGAAGTCTCTTCAGTCGAGCACGCTTTACACACACACTCCGCCCAGAGACACACAGCTGGAGAGATCCTCTCATCCTCTACACACACACACACACACACACACACACACACACACACACACCATTTGTGCAAAATAACTACCACTGTGAGGAGGCTGTGCGTGCGTGTACAGGTTAAAGTGTGTTATACTCACTGCACGCGCCGGACCACTCACTGCGTGTTTTTGTTTTGTCCACACACACACATATTGCTCGAAGCGGTCACGTGATTAATCAATGACGCACCTCACCTGTCCGGCTCCAGGTGCGACGTGCACGCGCTTTGCTAATGAATCCACTGCCCAGGGTGAATCCAAACCGCACGTGCACTACGTGTATGCACACACACACACACACACACACACACTGCATAGGGGTTTTTGACCTGAGAGAAGAGTGTTTATAGCTGCTATAAAAAAAATACCTATAAACAGATTAATGATTGGCGGATAGATAGAGGGATGCTGTGCTGTCATTAGAGAGCAGTCAGCAATATGGCCCATCTCTCTCTCTCTCACACACACACACACACGTGTTGTGCGTCACTCTGATGTGTGTGGCGTACTGGAAACATTCCTGTCCTTGACACACTGCTTCTGGGTGTGTGTGTGTAGCCTGAGGGCTAGAGCTAGCTTCATTCTATAAATGCTTTTCTTCAGTAATGTTCAGTAGAAACTCTTGGGTGACGTGTAGATCAGATACTCCGGCCCTGTTTGATGTTTATCTCACCTAGTGATAAACCTACACCAAGACCAGCGGTTGTAATGAAACACACATGTCTGAAGTCTAACACTGTGATCCCAACCACCAGGCTGCACTCTCTCTGTCTAAAATATATATATTTAAAAAAAAAAAAACTTTTTTATTGACTGTTGGAGTGCAGTTAGAGTGCCTTAGATTTGCCTTAGTCTAGATCTCTCTCCCACCATTCTCTCTGTATCGGCTTTAATCTGTGATAAAATGAAATTAATGTTACATGCTAACTCTAGTTAAAATGAGTAAAACAGGAACGTCTCTGAAGAGCTTCTCTGTAAAAAAGAAAAGTTCCAGTGATGAGACAGCAGAGGAGACTCTGAGACTGACAACAAAACACTCTGTATAAGAGACGTGACCTCACATTGATTCTGTTATAGTTTGTTTATTGGGTACGTTATTATGATTAGTGACGAGTGTTAGTCGGTTGGTCCATGGAAAACTGTCTTATATTAAACTGGTCTGTGGTATAAAAAAGAGCTGGAGTGTGTGTGTGTGTGTGTGTGT
>JAAGKR010015165.1:0-10259 GCA_011419295.1 Clarias macrocephalus
GCGCTCCTTTTAAACCGCCGTGACAACCTCGTTCTACCTGACGTACCTACACACAGATTTTGCTATTTCAGTTAACACCTCTGTATCCACAAGTCACACACTTGTGTGAACACGTTACAAATTACAAATTTACTGTAAGGTCATATTTTCACATGCAAATTATGTTTGTTGCAAACATGTGGTAGATTTCTGTCTAACCATTTGTGGCAAATTTGCAGCAATTAATACAGTAGCTCCCATGTCTTTGGCAAACATTTATGCAAGGTGAGGCCTTTACAAATTCTAAACACAAATTGTCTCCTAATTAAATATTACATAACTTATAATGAATAAAACAGGAACAGGTTTTACGATTTTCTGTATACATTTTTAGTTTTTACTTTGTTTATCGTGCGTTAGCCTTCATCATTCATTGCCTCGATCGGGAGTCTGTGCTAAGCTAAAAACAAACTTCCTGCACCAACTAAGGAACTACGGTCTGCCTCAGGAGCTGCTGAAACCGTTTTACACTGCAGTCATTGAGTCTGTCTTGTGCTCATCTATCACTGTCTTGTTTAAAGCAGCCACAAAACAGGACAGGAACAGACTGCAGAAAACAATAAAAACAGCTGAAAAAATCATTGGAGCTCCCCTGCCCTCTTTCCATGGCTTGTACTCTACAAGAACCGGGAAACTGGTAGGAAACGAGTAAGAAAAATCTCCACAGACCCCTCACACCCAGGACACAAACTCTCTCACCTCCTCTCTTCTGGCAGGCGCTACAGAACTCTGCACACCAAAACTGCCAGACACAGGAACAGTTTCTTTCCGCAAGCAATCTCCCTCATAAACAGTTGAACTAGAACTTACAATCATCCTTAAATCATTATTTGCACTACTGTCTTACAACCGTCTTTAAATATTGCTATTTGTACAAACGATCATCCAGTATCATACTGTAATTGTATAATAAAATACTTGTATAAAAGCATAACCATGTCTTCATCAAACTCCCTTCATGCACATGTGGAGTTTAGAGACTGCTGTGTCTTTGTTTTCACAGAGACATGGTTAAGCGACAGAGTACCGGACGTCGCCGTTCAACTAGACGGGCTAGCCTCGTTTCGCGCGGTCAGAAATGCAGCTCTGTGCGTTAAGACTCCCACCGGTGGCTTGTGCGTTTACATCAACACGAAATGGTGTGAGAACTCTGTGCTAGTTTCTAGCTTTTGCTCATCGTTGCTGGAGATTGTGACTGTTAGATGCAGACCTTTTTATTTACAGAGGGAATTCACCACCGTTTTCATTACCGGCGTGTACATTCCACCTAGCGCTAATGCTAAGGAAGCGCTATGGGACCTGTATGCAAAGATCAATAAACTGCAAGATGGCGCCGACGATGGCAGCCTCGGCACAACGCGCTCTAGTACTTTCTTTGTTTTTGTTTATTGTCTGTGTTTGGATTCCCTAACCCTACCACATACACTAGAGATGAACTGCTTAACATTAAGCAAGCCATTCCAGACAATTTTCCTCCAGTTTTTATGATCCTGGAAAGTTTTTTAGAAATCTTAGTTGGAAGGACAGCTGCGCTCTAAGGGACATGGAGGAGACGATAGACGGGGGAAAGCGCGCTGGGGCGCTGGTGGATTTAAAACTGCGCTCCCATCAATTCATCTGTCGAATCTCCGCTCCTGCCAGATAAAATAGATGAGCTTTTCCTTCTTACCCCGACAAACAAAAATTTTGCACAAATAACACATTTGATCATTGCTACACAGTTCTCAAGGATGCTTATCACTCTGTACCCCGCGCAGCTCTAGGTCTCTCTCTTTTTCCAACCTACAGGCAGAAACTTAAAAATGCTAAGCCTGTGGTCAAAACAGTGAAGAAATGGACCAGTGTAGCAAAGCAAGAACTACAAGACTGCTTTGACTGCACCGACTGGAGTGTTTTCGAAACTGCAACTGTCGATCTGGATGTTGACAGACACTGTGACATTTTACATCAGTTTTTGTGAAGATGTGTGAGTGCCAACCAAAACCTTCTGCACATATAACAACAACAAGCCATGGTTCACAGCCAGACTGAAACACCTTGGTCAGGCTAAGGAAGAAGCCTACAGGAGTTGAAACAGAGCCATGTATAATCAAGCCAGGAACACACTTACGAAGGAGATCAGGGTGGATAAAAGAAGCTACACTGAAAAGCTGTAATAATACTATTATCATTATTATTAATATTACTATGAATAATAAATATAAATATAATCATTGACATCACCACCATCATTTTGTCTTTCCTCACTGGAGACTGAAAAAAAAAAAAAAAAAAACGCTTTAAGCTCAATACATATTTACACTTATATATTATAATTTTCAACATATTGTGACTGTAGTTTAATGTCAAGCTTACCAAACAAACAGACAGACACACTTGACACTCACACACTCGCGCTCTCCACCTGTCTCCTTAAACATGTTTGTTTGTTTCATGTTTCTTCCCATAAATGTCTCTTTTAAGAGCCACCCACATTTTCATTTAAGGAGCAATAATAATATTATTTAGAGTCTAACTTCATTGGCAAAAAAGCATGTAGTTGAGTGTAAAGGTGTAAAAGCTCTTTACTCATGTGTTGCATTATATTTTAAAAATTGTCATAGGCGCTGTTGATCCCATATGATCTGTTTCTTGATTGTTTCAGCAGAAATTGCACTTTAATTTAAACGCGCAGGTATGTATACGATGCTATTAACATGCCTAAAAAGAAGCAACCATGTTATTTTTTACCATGTCATTTAAGGAGCGATAATTTTTATCTCCTGTCATCACCATCCTAAACAGGTGGCATTGATTACTTGCAGTTGGCTGTATAATAGCACCAACATAATTTATCCTTACAAACCTCGTACACCATAATTTATATCTAAAAGTACTGTATTGGAAGAGCAGGTCAAAGGTCAGACACCACTTCAGCCCTATATGTGACATACATAACTGTTGGTTGCGCTACTCTCACATGCTGTACTGTATATTTTGTATGGTGATACAGTAATACACATGTATACTCGTTACCATGTGATACATATCGCGTGAACACACGTGACTCTGGTTAATTTGTGAGTTGAGATATGAGAGAGAGCGCGAGCGCGCGTGCGTCCGCGAGGGAGGTCAGAATTCGACGGCATGTTTGTGATTGGTTGCTTTTCCACAACAATTGTAGCCAATGAGAATGCAGTAGCTTACCCTATATTAGAGAGCGCTCCGGCCGCATTTGATCACATTTAGTTCGTCGAACATAGTGTACGATTAATCATGTCTGGAAGAGGCAAGACCGGCGGAAAAGCTCGCGCTAAGGCTAAGACTCGCTCATCCAGAGCCGGACTGCAGTTCCCCGTGGGCCGTGTCCATAGGCTTCTCCGTAAAGGGAACTACGCTGAGCGCGTTGGTGCCGGCGCTCCGGTCTACTTGGCCGCCGTGCTGGAGTATCTGACTGCTGAGATCCTGGAGTTGGCTGGTAACGCCGCCCGCGACAATAAGAAGACCCGCATTATTCCCCGGCACCTGCAGCTCGCCGTGCGTAACGATGAGGAGCTGAACAAACTGCTCGGCGGAGTGACCATCGCTCAGGGTGGTGTGCTGCCTAACATCCAGGCTGTGCTTCTGCCCAAGAAGACCGAGAAGCCGGCCAAGACCAAGTAACTTCACCACACTGCTGAGTTTCAGTACCCAAAGGCTCTTTTAAGAGCCACCCATCTTCGCTTTGAAAGTGCGTTTTTCCATTTCGCCCCCCACGTTTTTGGTTATGACCACAAGCACAGCCACAACGCGATGACTCTAGTTAATATTTAATGAGCAAGTGAACACGTGTTCACACAACTGTGACTTGTGGATACAGAGGTGTTAACTGAAATAGCAAAATCTGTGTGTAGGTACGTCAGGTAGAACGAGGTTGTCACGGCGGTTTAAAAGGAGCGCGACAGAACGCGTGTAATATAAGTGCAATATTACACACACATCATACCACTTAAATAACAATGATAAATGATGACGTTCAGTAAAGTTTTAAAACCGGCGACGACAAGTTCGTTTGGACCCGAGTCGGTGGTAGAACACGAGCCAATAAACACGAGCTGACGTAACGTGTTGGAACCAATGAAAGGCGGCGCTTTTGAGACGCCCAATCAGCGCAGCCGAGCGTTAGGCTGTAAATAGGCCGCCTTCTCAAGCGTCTCTCATTCTGTTTTTCTACCAAACGAAGTGCAGAGCTCGTAGACGATGGCAAGAACAAAGCAGACCGCGCGTAAATCCACCGGCGGTAAGGCGCCCAGGAAGCAGCTCGCCACTAAAGCTGCCCGTAAAAGCGCGCCGGCTACCGGCGGCGTGAAGAAGCCTCACCGTTACAGGCCCGGCACTGTGGCTCTGAGGGAGATTCGCCGTTATCAGAAGTCTACCGAGCTGCTCATCCGTAAGCTGCCGTTCCAGCGCCTGGTGAGAGAAATCGCTCAGGACTTCAAGACCGACTTGCGCTTTCAGAGCTCGGCCGTCATGGCCCTGCAGGAGGCGAGCGAGGCCTATCTGGTCGGTCTGTTCGAAGACACCAACCTGTGCGCCATCCACGCCAAGAGAGTCACCATCATGCCCAAGGACATCCAGCTGGCCCGCCGTATTCGCGGAGAGCGCGCTTAAACCGCAAACTCCGTCTAATCCACACAAAAGGCTCTTTTAAGAGCCACCTCATTGTTTCAGGAAAATTAGCATGTTTCCATGTTTTGTTAATAATGATCCATTAACCCAGTAAATAAAACAATGCAAACCATTAATCTTGAACATTCATAATGTACTTTTAATATAAGATAAATATATATATAAATTGCACCAATGTACACTAAATATTTTACTAATAAGATTGTTGTGGCATATATAAGGAGGCAATTTGTTCTGGTCACCAAACAGAATGATCATACTCAAATCATTTAAATAATACATTTTGTGGCATTCAGTGCTGCTGTATGTTAGTACTGATACACTCCGTGCTGGTTTCACACTGCCTCTCGGAACAACAGTTTAGGTATATTATCATGCGGCTATACAACCATGGAACACCATTATCCAGGTGGTCAGTTTGTGGTTACCGTCTACTGTATGTGCCAGTAAATAATGAAGACATGGTAAAGAAGTGGGTTATTGAGTTCTCCACTCAAATGACCCAAAATAAAGTAATCCTATGTGTGTGGGGCATATTTAAGGCTATTTGAGCAGAATGGCTCAATTTGTCCACCTTGTCCACCGTGTCCACTTGTCCACTCAATTTGTTCACTGTGCTTAACATGGTAGAAGTGTGTGTGTGTTTATACACATCTCTCTCTCTCTCTCTCTCTCTCTCACACACACACACACACACAAACACGAAGGTCAACAGCATTCAGACTATTAAGAACTACAAAATTAGCCAAACAACAAGGAATGTTCGGGAACTTCAATTTCAAGAAGGAAAAAAAAACAATATGATGGATATTATATTAATATAATACTAATAATATGCTCATAATATTATCATATATAACTTCTAGCTATAAATTAGTATTGAAATATTTATACAAGTTTTTCTTTTCCTGAAATGTGCATAATTTTTTTTGTCTGACTTTGTATATTAATTATATTTCACCATGCACACAAAACAGGTGTCACTAATGAGATCTAATTGTAATCAGCTGATTTAGTTAACAAATAAGTGGCAGTGCAGCACCGAAATGCCTAAAACTCAGGAACTCTCAAATAAATTGTGAACTTTTGTGGCAAATTTCTGTATGTGATATTCACAGTACTGCAGATGACTTTTTGACTTCATGACCAGCTGGTTCGAGATGAATCTGAAGAATAAAAGGCTTCATTCTAAATTTCGAGTGCTGTATTATTATAAAAATAATATTAAAAAAAAACATAGACTTGACATTATTTAAAAAATAATAAATTAGAATGTAATTAAAACAATTTAACATAAAGGCCCAGTGTACTGTTGTCATGTTGGTTTATATGTAGTTCCTCATGTTTGGCTTGCTTAAACGGCAGGAAATCTGAGCTCTTCGGCTGAAATGATCCATTGCTCATCACCCCGAAAAGCTGAAAACTCGGCCGGAAGTCGTTCCTTTTTAATTTAGTTGAATACAAGAATGTTCTTGTCTCGTTGTCTCTTTTATATAATAGTATATCAAAATTTTACAGAAAAATGGACCTGAGTTGCTCTACAGTTAGAAACAAATTTTATTTTATTTTCAAAATGCTGCAAGAAAACCGAGTTCTGAATGTGATCATAAGAGCCAGATTAGAACATGAGCCAATTCTGCTCTAATTCCTAATTATAATTCCTAATTTCCGAGGAGAAATGTTTGCTGTTTCTCCTCCTACAACCTCAACTCATGCCTCATTACTACAAAAAGTACTGAAACATGTTGCGTTGTTGTGTTTGTCACTCTGTAGCTCTTCGTTTGCACATTTGCATGTGAAATTTGACTGTTTTTGTCTCTTTATTGTATAGAAATAGTTTTAGGTGAACTTAAAAATATAAACTGTAAGTCTGTCATATCTGAGCTAGTCAGATAAATAGACCTCTTAGTTAGTTTGCTGGTTTGGGTAAAATTGTGCTGTTCATTTATGTTTTTGCATGTATGTAGCACCATGGTCCTGGAGGATGGTGATGAACCTTGACTTGATGAACTTTCCTACCACACTCCCGCACCCCACGATAGGTAATCGTTCTTGAACGGAAAACATGGGTGGCTCTTAAAAGAGCCGTTGGGTTGATGAAGGCGGCGGTGACGCGCTTTACTTGGAGCTGGTGTACTTGGTCACGGCCTTGGTGCCCTCGGACACGGCGTGCTTGGCCAGCTCACCGGGCAGCAACAGGCGCACGGCGGTCTGGATCTCCCTAGAAGTGATGGTGGAGCGTTTGTTGTAGTGAGCCAGACGCGAGGACTCACTGGCAATGCGCTCGAAAATGTCGTTGACGAACGAATTCATGATCCCCATCGCCTTGGACGAAATGCCGGTGTCGGGGTGAACCTGCTTCAGGACTTTGTACACGTAGATGGTACTGCGCTTCTTGCCTCCTTTGCCGGCCGTCTTGGTCACGGGTTTTTTTCGAGCCCTTTTTGGGGGCAGTCTTGGCTGGTTCAGGCATCGTGGTAGAATCTCTCAGCAATACTGAAAGAAGAATAATCAGCTCCGCCTCGCGGCCAACCTATGTACAGTGAACATTGTAATTAAGCGCAAGCCAAGACCAGATTTTGATTGGTCGACTTTCCATAATTTCTCTGCCGAGAGTCCTTCCCCCGCCACGCTCTGTGTGCCGATTTAGAATCTTGACCTTGGTGGGTTATTATTATATATGAAAAACAAAGAGATTTACCCTAATTGCATCCAGAAAATAAGTGCGTCGAACTGTCAGAAAAAAATCATGCAATTATAATTTGTAAATAAGCATTAACATGTGCTATCGTCTAGAGACTACTGTACATCTATAAGGAGTGTATCCCACATAAAAGAAACTTTAAATGCTTTGTCTATTTTCTAATGATTCCGAATGCTTTTTAAAAACGGTTTCCTAATTATTCCTACAAACAGAACACTCCACCACATCGTCTTCCAACTACCAGGCAATTTATACCGATTTGCTTTAAAAAGTGTAGTTCTCGCCGCCACTAGACCCAGATTTTATATAAATATTATCGTACAGTTTATAAACTGCGTGTTTTTTCAGAACTTAAATGTTTCTCTCACTCAAACAAACACACAAAGGGCAACAGCTCTTTCATACTGGAGATGTGGGTGGCTCTTAAAAGAGCCGTTGTGTTCGCGTCGTTAGCTGTTGGAACGTTTAACCGCCGAAGCCGTACAGGGTGCGTCCCTGGCGTTTCAGGGCGTACACCACATGGCGGTGACGGTCTTCCTCTTAGCGTGCTCGGTGTAGGTGACGGTGTCGCGGATGACGTTCTCAAGAAACACGCCGTGAGTCTCCTCATAGTTCAGGCCAGAAATACGTTTCACTCCGCCACGACGTGCAAGACGGGGAATTGCTGGCTTAGTGATTCCCTGGATGTTATCGCGGAGAACCTTACGGTGACGCTTAGCGCCTCCTTTACCGAGTCCTTTCCCGCCTTTGCTTTTTTTTTTTTTTTTTATTGAGAGAAGACATAGATATTTACAATGAAAGTCACAATAAATTACAATAGCCACAGCGATAATCTCATTCAGGAAACAAGTAGGTCACAAGTTTTAAAGGAAAAAAAAAAAAACCCAGAGAATGTCAAACCTGCAAACAAAACTCAACACTCGCTACATTTCCACATCTACAAGGAAAGCGTGTCCCACACAACAGAACCTCCCAAAGTCCTGTTCATAGTCCTTTGTTTTTTCAAATGTATTTGAATACTTTTAACAACTTTTTCACTGGACACAAATTGTTGATCAATGGTCATCCTACAGTGTGTTTTCCAAAGTTTTGATTTAGTTAAACATATAATGTACCACATAACATCATGTTCGTTTTGATTAAATTTTCCATTAAATATGCCATAAGACACTGATTTCATATTAATATAAATTTTAACACCCATGTCATTAATTTTTTCCCACACTTCCTTAGAGCGATAGTGGAAAGATGCATGTTAAAAACATTATTTTAGATAATATGAATGTTTTGATGATATTAACTCGCACTTTGTAACTTAAGCTACGCATCTTCCATTTGTCTAATTCTTCTTAAATTACATTTTCTTTTTTAGTCCAGTTATTTTCGACACATCCCTCATTGTCAATATAAACACACAAAACTTTTAATTGTTGAGTCTCTGGAATTTCGATTTTAAATTTCTTTGTAGGTTTTCCAATCCATACACATTCAGTTTTATTCATATTTAATGATGCTCCCGAGACTCTTTCATACGATGTAAAATGCTCAAGTACTATTTCTAAGTCATGTTTGGATTTTATAAATACTGTAATGTCGTCAGCATAAGCAGATATTACAAAACTGTTTTCCCCTAATTTTACTCCTTCAAGTCTCGTGTCATTTTAAATTTTATGTATTAATGGACTTATTGCTAGTACATAAAGTACGGAAGCGCATTGCATTCACAAAAGAAAAAAAAATCACAGGAATTATCTTATAATTATGACATCCTGATCTCATAATTATGACTTAGTATCTCATAATTATGACTTAGTATCTCATAATTATGAGATCCTTATCTCATAATTATGACTTATTGTCTCATAATTATGACTTAGTATCTCATAATTATGACTTACTAAGTTACCAAAATTTATACCAGAACTATTTTTAGAAGCATGGCGTAAACACTCACTCACTCAATCATCCTCTGTACCGCTTAATCCTGTATTCAGGGTCACAGGGGGCCTGGAGCCTATCCCAGGAGGCTTAGGGCACAATGCAGGGTACACCCTAAGACAGCGTGCCAATCCGCATGGCATAAACAAATAAATAAATAAATAAATAAATTCATTAATTTAATCAAAAAGACAATAAACAAATCATTAAATGACAGTTGTGGGACACACTTTCCTTATAGATGTAGTTGGAGGTGGAGCTGCATCTGGATCCAGAGCAACATCAGGAGTAAGTCCTGCTCTAAACTGAAACAGCTTGGCTGGAGTCACGGAGGATGACTGAGGAAGTTCTGACCAGGCCGTGGAGTGTCTGCATCGGTTCTGTCTGAAGCATCTTCTTCTCTCTGATGGAGGCCAGTGAAGGTGATTTGTCTGACCGACTCCTCCATCATGGCTGCAGACGGTCCTGTAGAGACGTGATGTCCTGTTTGTCCATTTTACCTGTTACAAAGAAAATTACAACAGAAACTACACATTTTACTTAAATGCAATTCACATATCACTGAATAAAAACACAACAAACCCATAAAATAATTTACTGTTTAATAATTTAGAGGTACTGGGGTAGTCCGATAGTACCTGTACTATGGTATGTAGTATGGAATATCTTATTGGGTACCACAGTGGCTACTAAAGTGCAATAGGTATCTAATATGGTACTGTAACATTATCTGTGTGTGTGTGTGTGTGTGTGTGTGTGTGTGTGTGTGTGTGTGTGTGTGTGGTATAGTTGCATGTGTGCTCAAATATTGATATTTTATTATATATATTAATATATATATACTAATATTATATTTGTACCATTTTCCCTTTTCTTTAAAATCTTTAAACTTTAAATTACACAATACAAGGGTGAGACTTTTACAGAGGCA
>JAAGKR010015166.1:0-10256 GCA_011419295.1 Clarias macrocephalus
CACTGATTATGTGACATCTTTTAGATTCATTGAGATTCATGATGGCAGGACAACAGAAATGTTTTGTGTTGTTTAGGTTAAATACATTATTAAAGCACATAATACGAACAACATGCTTGTAGCCATTTTATTGTATGATTCCAGCAAGTGAAGTCATCACTGCATCCTCTATCATTAACAGATACATTTGCTTACAGCGATTCTACTTCAATCCAAAAGGTGTGAACAAGTTTAGCAGTTGTAGAGCTTGTTAATCCTCAGGATGTCGATGGTGGACAGTTCCTGTCTCTGTCCAATATTCACTGACTCATTAGGAATAGGAGTGATGGTGTCCAGACCGTTGGCAGAGAAAGCTGTTTTTGCATAGTGCATGATGGAGGAGTAGTCGTACGTCGTGTTGAGGTTGTTGGTTTTCTGCAGGTCAAAATTAGACTGCATTGATGGCTGGATGTTTGCCCAGTTGATCACGACATAACTGTCACGGTCACTCCTAGTATGCTCATGATAGAAACCGAGTGCATGGTTCAGCTCGTGCTCGACGATGCCGTAGTAAACACAACCAAACCTGCTGAGTGAGACGACCTGAGCTCCACCTATTTTGCCCACATAAGAGAAGCATCTGGGATAAAAGACACAAGATTGAGCATGTCACTGAAACCACATGTAGACATTGTGCATTAAAAGCGAATTCAAAAATGTGAAATTGTATTTACAGATTATATAAAATGTATGACTGATCCTCACCCGTTTAGGTTCTGGATACTGATGTAGTCGGTTTCAGTTGTCCTGGGAATGAATCTAATGCAGGTTTTACTGTGGAAGGAGGCCATGGCACTGGTAATTACAGTCAGATCGGAGGAAGCTATAAAGAAATCAGTCAGCACATTTTTAAGGAATAAACAGAAATGTATCCCAACTGGATAGTGTAAACAAGGAAGTCTTTCACTTACAGAAATCACTGCTCACTGTAAAAGGCACCTCCACTAAGCCAGTTGAGGACTTCTTCCAAAAGCAGTTGTTGGTGGTGCAGATAAGAGCGTTCCTGTCTCTTGGCATGAGGATGTCTCCTTCCAACAACACTTCACTGGATCCTTTAGACAGACAAACAAAAAGAAGTGAGGACAGCAAAGTCAATAAACAGCCTGACTTGCATTACTTAGCTTCTTAAGGTAAATCTTCTGGTGTCAAATAAAATTCTCATCACCAGAATTTCTGTGGCTGGTGCAAAGACACAAAGTGGACTCAAAATGAAATCATTACAACATCATTAGCATAGAATGAGGCAGGCAAACATACTGTAAGTGGAAAGTAGCAAGTTATTAGACCTTTGTTAGTGGTGAGAATCCTTGTTGTGATGTCCACATCCTGAGATTGGTTGAGATAGAGAGCTTGCGAGAAGCCAAGCAGGAGGGCTAGAATGGAGAGAGACGCTCTGGACCCCATGATGCTTCAGTGTGTGGAGATGATCAGGGAGCTCCTTCACCGTAGCTCTGTGACTACATACTGTCATACCGGGCTTTTTATACACATGGACGCGTACAGAAACAACTTGGTGTGGCTTTTTGGGGATTACCGCTAGGTGTTAGTGTCCACTGTCTAATATGTGTAACTATAGGGAGGATTCTCTGAACTCAGCACTTACTCTAATATCTTATAAACGCAGCGCAGAAGCCGGGGCATTGTTTGGATATTCTGCACTAATTGATGGACTGTAGCTCTTAGTGTTTTGGTGACTGATTTATGAAATAGCCTCTATTCACGGAGTAACTTGTGTAGTTAAAGGACTTAAAGTACCGTTTAAGTCAAGATTGTGGAAGCAGGGTGGAACTGCTACTTTGTGTTCTTGGGGGAAAATATCCGTTCTCGCAAGTAGAAAGTAACGACTGATTGTAAAGAACTGTTTGAGTTAAAGAACTCTTTTTGCACCCTTTCACATTTCTTAAAACACTATTCATTCCTTGTGTACCATGAGAACTTAACAAGTGCATAATACTTTGTGTTTGAAGTTATTTTCATTGTATGATCTCTTTATCAGCATCTCTTTCATTTCAGGCCATTTTTGCCATTTAAAATAAAAACCATCTGCTGGGTCCGAACTTAATATTTTATATTTATAATTTAAGTTTCTCTATAGCACTGTTTGTGTCTAAAAGCTAAATGTAGATGGACCCCAGCAGGACTCAGGCTGTTGGGGATTGGTTTCAGCCCACATATATGCAGTTGTTCCTTTTATTCTTACGTCTACCGCACTAGCCAGTGGTGTAAATCAGAGCAGCTTTTTATTTGCCATGGGGGCCTCAATGAGGGGCAGCCGCCACTAGACAAACGCTGTCACATTGGGTGATAGATGATATTGTCCTAGCCTATGAGGCACGTGGTCACATTTCGCCTCTAGAAATTAGGGCTCATTCGACCAGGGGGATTGCCTCATCAATTGCTCTGGCAAGAGGTGTCCCCTTGCAGCAAGTGTGTGATGCGACAGGTTGGTTCTCTCTGCACACATTTGTCAAATTTTATAGTTTGGATGTCCATGCTACTCCGGGCTTGCAGGTCCTCAAGTCAGCATCCCAAAGTTATGTCTCATACTTCTTTGGCTATTGTGCGCACACGCTACACAACCTGGGCGTCCAGGCACTTGCAGTGCGGCGGTGTTGGTATTCTGCTTCCCATAGTGCTTTCACGCAGCATCGAGTGTTGCTTTTGAAAGGGATTGTCTGGGGTTACTTTGCTGTAACCCTGTTCCCTAAAAAAGTGGGAACGAGATGCTGCCCTCCAATGCCGCACTGCAGGCGTGGCTGGACGTCCTTTCAGAGAAAAATATACCTGAGGAGGTTCCTGGTTCACTCCTATTTATAACCTGCAGGTGCGCCTCATCAGATGACGTCACCTGACCGAGATTATATAAACCAAAATTTGGCGTGTTTGATACACACATGCTTCACAACCGGCTGAACAAAGAGATGTTCCCATAGCGTTTTCACGCTTTTTCAGGGAACAGCGTTACAGGAAAGAAGGTCAAACTGTCCCGGGCCATCAGAGAGGCGAAGCGTGCACATGCCCAGAGAATCCACAATCACTTCAGAGACAGTGGTGACACACGGCGCATGTGACAGGGCATACATGCCATCACCAACTACAGGACTTCAACACCTGCCTGTGACAGTGACGGCTCCCTTCCGAATGCGCTGAACAGCTTCAATGCACGGTTCGACATGCAGAACGACATGGCGGCGAGAAGACAAACCTTCCTCTGAACGTCCAGGTACTGTGTCTCACCATGGCTGATGTGAGGAAAACTCTGCAAAGAGTTAACCCTCGTAAAGTTGATGGACCAGACAACATCCCAGGCAGAGTGCTCAGAGAATGTGCAGAAGAGCTGGCAGATGTTCTCACAGACATCTTCAACATCTCTCTGAGCAGCGCCATCGTTCCCACATGCTTCAATTCCATCATTGTCCCCATGCTGAAGAAGTCTACTGTGTCCTGTCTCAATGACTATTGTCCTGTTGCACTCATACCCATCATCATGAAGTGCTTCGAGCGGCTCGTCATGAGACATATCAAGACCCTGCTGCCTCCCTCACTGGACCCCCTGCAGTTCGCTATCATTCAAATCGTTCGACGGACGATGCCATCTCCACTACACTCCACCTGGCACTGACACACCTGGACAAGAAGGACACTTACATCAGAATGCTGTACATAGATTCCAGTTCAGCATTCAATACAATCATCCCCCAACACCTGATCGGGAAGCTGAGCCTGTTGGGCCTGAACACCTCCCTCTGTAACTGGATCCTGGACTTCCTGACCGAAAGACCTCAGGCAGTGCGGATCGGAAGCTATACCTCCTGCACCACCACACTGAGCACTGGGGCCCCCCAGGGCTGTGCGCTCAATCCCCTGCTGTTCACACTGCTGACTCATGATTGTGTAGCGACACACAGCTCCAATCATATCATCAAGTTCTCAGATGACACGAGCGTGGTGGGTCTCCTCAGCAAGAATGACGAGTCGGCATACAGAGAGGAAGTGCAGAGGCTAACGGACTGGTGAACAGACAACAAACTGTCTCTGAACGTTGATAAGACAAAAGAGATGTTTGTCGACTTCAGGAGGACACGAAGCGATCACACTCAGTATCGACGGTTCTTCTCTGGAGATCGTCAAGAGCACTAAATTCCTGGGTGTCCACCTGGAGGAGAACCTCACCTGGTCCCTCAACACCAGTTCTCTGCAAAAGAAAGCCCAAAAATGGCTTTTCTTCCTGAGAAGGCAGAGAAAGGCACAGCTTCCACCACCAGTCCTCACCACCTTCTATAGAGGAACTATTGAGATCATCCTAAGCAGCTGCATCACTGTCTGGTTTGGGAATTGTACCATATCAGACCGCAAGTCCCTACAGCGGATAGTGAGGACAGCTGAGAAGATCATCGGGGTCTCTCTCCCCTGTATCGAAAACATCTACACCACACGCTCCTTCCGCAAAGCCACCAGCACTGTGGCTGACCGGACACACCCATCACACACACTCTTCACCCTCCTACCTTCTGGAAAAAGGTACCGAAGCATTCGGGCGTCACATCCAGACTATGTAACAGTTTTTACCCACAAGCCATCAGTCTCCTCAACACAAAGAGACCGGACTGATAAACACACACACACACACACGCACGAATCACTAAAACAGACGAACTAAATAACATCCGGACTGAACTGATAAACACACACATGCACAATCACACTGATCTACAACCACCTTAATTTGTTCATACCCACCTATCTGAACTGCTCTTTGCAATATTTGCACAATAATTCATTTCACTTTGCTATTTGGACACAATATTTTTGAACATAATGTTAATTGTTTACTTGCTGCTCTCTCCACTACCTCAACTCATACCTTATCACTAAAAAGATATTTCTTTAATGTAACATGTTACGTTGTTGTGTTACGTTGTTATGTTGTCATGTAGCTCTTCATTTGCATATTTGCACATTCACTTTGTTGTCTTGTCTATTGTTGTCTCTTTTTTGTATAGAAATTGATAGTTTTAGGTTAAAAATGTAAAAATCTGCGCTGTTAATTTATGTTGTGTTGTCAATTTATGTCGTTTGCATGTATGGAGCACCTTGGTCCTGGAGGAACGTTGTTTTGTTTCACTGTGTACTGAACTTTATATGGTTGAAATGACAATAATAGCCTACTTGACTTGAAGAAACTCGAGACAGTTCCAAGTCAAGTATGGTCAAGTCAAGTAGGCTTTTATTGTCATTTCACACATGAACAGTTCAGTACACATTGTGACAAAACAATGTTCCTCCAGAACCAAGGTGCTATGTACAACATGAATTTACAACATAAATTACTAGCAACAAAACTAGCTAGCTAACTAAGAAACCTAATTAACTGACTAGTTGAGACAAGAGAGATTGACATTTTTAAATTAACAGAAAACCATCTACTGTATGTTCTATACAAAAGAGACAACATAAACATTACTTTATATTTTGTATTAATTCTTTTTATATATTTATTTTTTGGGTTGTAGAATGAATAATTAGAGGTTTTTATTATTTCTTATGGGGAACATTTGCTTTGATTTGAGTTTTTGATATACAAGCACACTTCCGGAACGAATTATGATTGTAATCCAAGGTTCCACTGTATATTGACAAATGAAGAGATTTATTTTTTTACTCTGAGAACCCACTGGAATATTTTAATTTTATCTGCCATGTAGTCTATACAGTAGTTGAATTCTTTAAAGAATCTTTGTTTGAGCACTGATTATGTGACATCTTTTAGCTTTATTGATATTCCTGATTGTAGGACAACAGAAATGTTTTGTGTTGTTTAGGTTAAATACATTATTAAATCACATAATATGAACAACATGCTTGTAGCCATTTTATTGTATGATTCCAGCAAGTGAAGTCATCACTGCATCCTCTATCATTAACAGATACATTTTATTACAGCGACTCTACTTCAATCCAAAAGGTGTGAACAAGTTCAGCAGTTGTAGAGCTTGTTAATCCTCAGGACGTAGATGATGGACAGTTCCTGTCTCTGTCCAATATTCACTGACTCATTAGGAATAGGAGTGATGGTGTCCAGACCGTTGGCAGAGAAAGCTGTTTTTGCGTAGTGCATGATGGAGGAGTAGTCGTACGTCGTGTTGAGGTTGTTGGTTTTCTGCAGGTCAAAGTTAGACTGCATTGATGACTGGATGTTTGCCCAGTTGATTACGACGTAACTGTCACGGTCACTCCTAGTATGCTCATGATAGAAACCGAGTGCATGGTTCAGCTCGTGCTCGACGATGCCGTAGTAAACACAACCAAACCTGCTGAGTGAGACGACCTGAGCACCACCTGTTTTGCCCACACTAGAGAAGCATCTGGGATAAAAGACACAAGATTGAGCACATCACTGAAACCACATGTGGACATAGTGCATTAAAAGCGAATTCAAAAATGTGAAAATGTATTTACAGGTTATAGAAAATGTATGACTGATCCTCACCCGTTTAGGTTCTGGATACTGATGTAGTCGGTTTCAGTTGTCCTGGGAATGAATCTAATGCAGGTTTTACTGTGGAAGGAGGCCATGGTACTGGTAATTACAGTCAAGTCGTAGGAAGCTATAAAGGAATCAGTCAGCACATTGTTAAGGAATAAAGAGAAATGTATAACAACTGTACAGTGTAAACAAGGAGGTCTTTCACTTACAGAAATCACTGCTCACTGTAAAAGGCACCTCCACTAAGCCAGTTGAGGACTTCTTCCAAAAGCAGTTGTTGGTGGTGCAGATAAGAGCGTTCCTGTCTCTTGGCATGAGGATGTCTCCTTCCAACAAGACTTCACTGGATCCTTTAGACAGACAAACAAAAAGAAGTGAGGACAGCAAAGTCAATAAACAGCATGACTTGCATTACTTAGTTTCTTAAGGTAAATCTTCTGGTGTCAAATAAAATTCTCATCACCAGAATTTCTGTGTTAGGTGCACGGACACACAGTTGAATTATAATGAAATCATTACAAAATCATTAGCATAGAATGAGACAGGTTCTCGGCTCACATATGTAGAAAGTAGCAAGTTATAAGACCTTTGTTGCTGGTGAGAATGTTGTAGTGATGTCTACATCCTGAGATTGGTTGAGATAGAGAGCTTGCGAGAAGCCAAGCAGGAGGGCTAGAATGGAGAGAGAGATGTGCTGGACTCCATGATGCTTCAGTGTGTGGAGATATTCAGGAAGCTCCTTCACCATAGCACATGGGCATGTACATAAACAATCTGGTGTGGCTTTTTTAGGATTATCACTAGGTGTTAGTGTCCACTGTCTAATGTGCTGAACTCTAGGGAGGATTCTCTGAACTCAACACCGACTTTAATGCCTTGAACGCAATGAAGGAGTTAGGTCATTGTTTGGATATTCTGCACTAATGGATGGATTGTAGCTGTTAGTGTCTGGTGATTGACGTAGTTTTCAATTAAGGGTTACAAGATATTTCACTCTGAAAGCCCTATAAAAAATGTGGAGCCCTATGAAATTGGTTTTAAAAAATCTTACATTACAGCATATGCCTTTCCAGAGCGAATTATATTTTTATCTCATTATACATCTGAGCGTTAAGGGCCTTGCTTAAGGGCCCAACAGGGCCACAATTGTGGTTGTGGAATTTGAACCTGGGACCTTCAGAACCATAATCCAATGCTTTGACCACTGAGCTACCCCTGACACCCTCTGCCTGCTTCCACCTTATCATCAGTCTGGGCTGGAACTGTGTTTTTTCAGTGGCCATCACTTCATGTTCACAGACATTATTACTCGTTACTTTTTCTATCAATCCATTCTTAGTCTAGAATAATGAACACTGCTCTGTATTGAAACTGAATAGGGTCACACAACCTAAGACTCACACTTCACAACAGCTACACTGTGTAAATATTCTTACACAGTCCTTATATGAGAATGGTTGGGCATTAATTTTTGACAATCTTGGTCCTATTTAAAAACACTAATCACTCTCAAAGGTTATTGGGTGCTAATAAAATGAAACAATCCATTTTCACCCAAAATTACCTCTCAGGTAAACCTCTTGGTAGATCCAAATCTGGGACTGCATCTGATTGTAGTCCTCTCTGTGATGTGGTAGTAGACATTACCAGTGTGGTTGGCTTTAGTTACCAACCACACTGGTAGTACAGTCTGTCACTTTGAATGCTTAATTTAATGACACCAAAGTTCTGGAGTAGACAGCTGGAGACTAAGAGTTTGTTAGATAAAAAGTAGACACTAACAGTGAAATGAAAGAAAGGTAAATTTCCTCTGATTCTTTGCAAATTGTCTCTGAACGTGAAACATAAGAGATAGTTGATGACATCAGAAGGACACAGAGCAAACACTCTCCAATGAACATCAACGGCAACAGCACCAAATTTCTGGGTGTCCACCTGGAGGAGAAGCTCACCTGGTCCTGCGAGTAACGTGGTTTACGAGTGTTCCGCAAACTGAGCAAAGATGTTGAATAATTTTTTATTCGGAAACCGAGCAAGTATTAGTTTACGAGCGCTGAGTATCATGCTTCACACATGCGACTCTTATTTTGACACAGAGCGTCACTCTCTCACCTTCCCCCCCCTCCCACCTTCCCCCACGGCTTCGCAAACACAGAAACATTGCTCGTGCGTGCGCAATTTGACACTGAAACACACACACACACACACGCACAGACGCTCTCTTGCCTTTTCACCCCTCCCGGCTTCACGAAGACACAGAAACTCTGCTCTGTCGCGATCCTTTTCAAAGGTAAGTTGCTGATTCATTTGTTTTTTTGTTTTTTTTACTTTACAGCAGTGATTCCCTTAGTATGTGCTCACGCAAGGTCAGAGAGATTTCTTTTTTTCCTGTTAAAACGGTGTTTCTGTTGTGTGTGTGTGTTTGTTGTGAAACTGTTGTGAAAAAACGAGGTGGGGAGAGGGAGGAGGAGTGTTACTGTGTAAAACGAGGCGAGGGAAGGGGCTAATTCCACACACACACACACACACACACACACACACACACACATGGCGCGTGCGCGCACCAATGGAAACACTTATCTGTCAGGATTTATTTGTACTTTTTTTAAAGGTAAAGTGCACATTAATTTTTTTATTTTCATTTTATAGATTGTATTAATTATTTTTATGTATTTATTTTTGGGGACTGTGGAACGAATAATTTGAGTTTTCATTATTTCTTATGGGAAATGATGATTTGGTTTAAGAGTGTTTTGGAATACGAGCCCACTTCCGGAATGAATTATGCTCTTAATCCAAGGTTCCACTGTACTTGGCAAATTGCAGGCCTGGATTTTTTGTCGCCTCTAAGCAGAACTTTGTAAGCCAACTTGGGTACAAATAATTTCCTATTATTGTGTTTACTTGGAGACAATGAATGAGTTGTAGAAGCACAAAAGTGGAGAAAGACATCAAGACTAGATCACTGAGACAGCACAGCTCCAGCCCCAACACCAGTGTATTCCTACTTCCACTAGGAGGCCAGTTCAGTGTCAGGCAGTGCTGGGTCACAATCACACGCAATTTTATGATAATAAAATATAGATCAGTGGTGTTAAATCTGATCTTAAACTGGAGAGTTAAGCTGCAGTTGAATTCCAACCAAAGCAGCAACGCCACCTGACTCTTCTCACTTAATTAAATTTTGCAGATTCTCCAAAATTTTTCTGTGCAGTTCCTGCTTCTCAGGAATAGCAATCTAGGTTTGTGAGAATTGTGGGTAAAACTCACCTGCTCAACATCTGTTAATATTTTACCTGTTTTTACAGTGGTTCAAACTCTTGGAAATCTCTTTGTTAAAGTAATACGGCTGCTGCAATGCTAGTGATATTCACAATTAAAATGATGAAAAAACGTACAATAAAAGCCACAACTGCACTAATGTGGGCTGAAACCAATCCCCAACAGCCTGAGTCCATCTACATTTTACTTTTAGATATAAGACAGTCTCAAAGAGAAACTTAAATTATAAATATAAAATATTACTTTTGGAACCAGCAGACGGTTTTTATTTTAGATGGCAAAAATGGCCTGAAATGAAAGACATGCTGATAAAGAGATCATACAATGAAAATAACTTAAAGGGACACAAACACAAAGTGTTATGCGTTTGTTAAGTTCTCATGGTACACAAGGAATGAATAGTGTTTTAAGAAATGTGAAAGTGCAAAAAGAGTTCTTTAACTCAAAC
>JAAGKR010015167.1:0-10256 GCA_011419295.1 Clarias macrocephalus
TAGAGAAGGCTGAGCATCAGCTAATGGGTTTATTATTTTAAAATACCCAGTTAGCTTCTTATTTAAAGATGGCAATTTGGACTGGTAAAGTCAATAGGCTTCTTGTGTACTTTGAAGAAGCTGGTATGATTCTTGGTGGGGTTTTCAGACCCTATATTAGACTGATATACTGTAGATATATTCATGCTGCTTCTGATGGTAGATTAGCTTTGGGTTGAAAGATCTTGGACTAGTTGATATCTGGAGGTTAAATAATTAATTGCAGAATTTATGTTATTTAGTATGTAAAAGCACAATTATAACAGTTGCCATGCAACTGTTGAGCTGTGTGCCTATGAATGTAGAGAGAGTCAAGAGCAATAGGTGGAAACTTAAAACTTCTCTGTTTCAAGACCAACTTTTCAAACAGACAATCTTACTATCAGGAGATCTTACTAACTTCATTTGCATTAAAACAGGTTCTCCAAAAAGTCACAATGTGGGAGGCCTCAAAGGCATTCATCAGGTGCAAGCTCATTGCAGAGACATCAAAAATAAGAAACAAGAAAGGAAAGACTCGGGAGAATGAAATAAAACATAAAGAAAGATCTGACAGAAAAGTATTGTGAAGGTCTGTTGAAACAAGTATGCGAATTGAAGTACAGCTTAAATCATAAATGCAGAAAAAAAGATTACGTTTAGACTCAAATTGAATATCTAAGTGGTGAAAAATATGGGAAGTTTTAGCTAGGCAATAAAAAAAAATCATGACGCCACATACGTAATATGAGCCACAGAAAACTATTAAGTTGAATATTATTGCTTGAACTAAGGAAATGAATAAACTGATTATGGTTAGTTTTTACAGTGATGCATGTTATATATCAGATACACCCTTTAACTTGAACAACCAAATTAGGGCATTCTAAATCTGAAGTTTGTCACTAGACCAAATATAGCATTTGGATGTTTCAGTTAGAGGAGGTAGATTATAAAATTCTCACAAAAGTGTTATCTTGTGATTTGAGAGGATTATACCACATATTATAGATCCAGACCGCATGGGATTTGTGAATCTGCTGAGATCATGAGACATTTATTTTTAACTTATTTGGCAACCTGGAGATGCTGACAAATCAATTGCTGTCTTCTGAGTGGAGTAGGGGTTTTTAAAGCAGGTCTTGGATGCTTTGGGTTTGGCATTTGTTAATTGGAGCTGTTTGACAAATACAGTACGAGTTTTACCATATTATTCAATATACAGTGGAACCTCGGATTACGAGTAACATGGTTTACGAGTGTTCTGCAAGACGAGCAAAGACTTGTTCGTTTTTCAAGTCAAAATTAATTACAAGTCTTGGTTTACGAGTGCCGACTATCATGCATGCGCTCTTGTTTTGACACCGAGCGTCATGTGATCACAACTGAGCCAATGATTTTTCTCTTTCTTGCGCTGCGGAATTGTGGGTAATCGTCTTCCCTGCTGGGTCTTAGTGGTCGTCTCTTGCTAGTATAATCAACGTCTCCCTCTCTGTTTCAATGTGTCTCCTATGTGTGACACCGACACACACTCTCTCGCCTTTACACCCCCCTCCGGCTTCACACACACAGACACACACTCTCTGCTTTACACAGAAAACTTTGCTCTCTCGCGATTCTTTTCAAAGGTAAAATGCTGTTTCATTTGTTATTTATTTTTTTGTACTTTACAGCAGTGATTCCAGTAGTATGCGCTCACGCAAGTGTAATTAGAGAGATTTCTTTTTTTTCCCCCATTAAAACAGTGTTTCCGTTTTCCGAAGGTGCTAATTTCACACACACACAGACACACACACCCACACACACACATACACATGGCGCCTGCACACACAAACTTTTTTTTAAAGGTAAAGTCCAGGTTCATTTGTTTAATTTATACTTTATATATTGTATTCATTATTTTTATGTATTTATTTCTTTGGGCTGTGGAACAAATTATTTGAGTTTTGATTATTTCTTATGGGAAAATTTGATTTGGTTTACAAGTGTTTTGGAATACGAGCCCACTTCTGGAACTAATTATGATCGGAATCCAAGGTTCCACTGTATATCTAGAGGCTTAACACAGAGAGGTCCCCTCTACCTACTACTCTTCATACTTTTCCCTAAATACATTCCCTAAATACAACTTATTTATTCGGATGATATCCCTTACATGTCTGTATATCTTGAAGTATTTAATTGATGAAGATCAACATCCTATTCGAAAATATCAGTCTATAAGATTAATTAGTATAAATAAGAAGTAATGCTGATACGTAGATATTGTCAACAAAAGTAGAAATATCACACTTTGGTTCAAATGGATAGAATCAGGAGTCCAGTATCTTGGAATCTGTCCACTTCAGATATTAACTACAAGATACAAAATATTTTTTTCTTTTTGCTTCAGCTTATTAAGAACAATTTAGATAGATGGAAGGTGATCAACCTCAGTCTATGGGGAAACATAAACGCCATTAAAATGGTGGTCGCTCTGCAAGTAAATTAAGTATTTACGATGTTACCCTTAACCATTCCATCTTTATTTTTAAGCATGCAATCAATTAATTATAGAATTTCTGTGAAAATGGAAAGGGCATTGTATAAGACTTCAAAAACTGTAAACAACTAGGAGCGTAAGTGAACTGACGTTGCATAAGGAACTACATATTTCACAATATAGCCAAATGTATTTGTATAGAATAACCTCTCTATTAAAATATGAAAGTAATAATTTATATGGCTCTCATGGATTAAAAGGAACATTATATAAATTAATGCTTTGTACAGCAATGGCATAATACAATCATTTCAAGAATTTAAGCAAAGATTCAGTATAGTGAATAAAGCAGACATACAGATGGGTATAACAAGCTTAGGGATCACACCAGATGTCAGTGCAAATGTGCTCCTTTGCTAGACCAATAACATGTATAATCAATGTGTTTACATGTGGGAATAAACTAAACGGATATAGACACGGTTTCATATAGGATTCAACTCCACCCTGATCTGCACCAGTTTTAGCCAGTTGGCCTGGCAAGTTAGCACAGAAAACTGTAAGTGTATGAGGGGTACAGACTCAAACTGAGACTGAGAACAGGCTCCTCCCAACATGAGTTGGAATTTTAGAACCAACTCTGGATGTCATGTTTATCCAAATTTGTTCTTTTGTTGTTGTTTTCTTTCTTTCCCAACACAGATGGTGAAGCATATTAAAACTGCTGCCTGTCTTGCATCCATGTTTGTTTGTTTCAGTGAGAAATACAATAACTAAATTATTACACACATTATAAAGTTTTTCACAGTTTCTATTACACAGCAGTTAGGGTTTATGCAGGGATGGAAATGCCATCGTCTTCTATGTACATCTTATGTGATATTGTTCACTTGTCTTTCCTGCTCAGAAACAGATTATAGGGATTGACTGGCCATAACCAGAGTCTCCACAAAATTCTCTACAAGTAGACAGGTTTCATCTATAATTAGATAAAGAGGAGTCTGCCCTGGTTTTACCTGGGTTAATCACTGCAATAAGAATCATTCTCAAACATTTGAAAAATTAGGTAAAACCTGGTTTCACAGACTGGTTCAAATTAATGTCAAACCCTGCCTCTTTCAAACTTCTTATTGCAAAATCTAAATATCTAAAAGTGATGGGGGGAAAGTATTACTGAATCTGGTCATAATTCCTACGCTGTGAAGCCTAATGCCCTACATGCCATAATTCCTACACTGTAAACCCTAAAGTAATTAAACATATTGTATGGAGTACTGTTAACTTAATAGACCTTGATGAGTATTTAGAACTTTTAGGTATTTATGAGTTTGTAGAAATGACACTTTTCAAGTTAGCTGAACAAATTTGATATTTTAAGTAACTGTAAGTACTTAAGTAACAATAACTGTCACCTTAAAGTTCCACCAACTTAAAATCTTTCAGCCTAGCAATTTCGTGTCTGACATCATCAGGGCAATAGGGCACTTGTGGATCAATTGTAGGTGTTTCGCCTGCCGTGCAAAAGGCCCGGGTTTGATTCCCAACAACTGGATGAAGTGCCTGTCCCAAGCCCAGATAAAATGGGAGGATTGCGTCAGGAAGGGCATCTGGCATAAAACCTGTGCGGATGCGGACCGGATTGTCTGCTGTGGCGACCCATTGCCAGGAGCAGCTAAAAGACCAAAAAAAAAAGATAATTGCTATTAAATAATATGAGTTAGGGTACTCAATAATGCAAGTAAAGATCGATTAATATGAATGAGTACAATAATTAAAAAACTCAGTTCTGTTTACTTAAAATTGGAAACATCATTACTTAAAAAAAATTATGTAACTGATTACCTCAAATTTTTTGCCAACTTATTTGGGTTTACAGTGTACATTTTACACTATTTCAATTTCACAATGCCACATATTTCCATTTAGTATGTCATATTTGCATCCAGTCCTGCTCAACCCCCAAATTTTTCACATAAGGCATGACCAAACAAATAATGGTTTTAGTCCAGACCCAAACACTGAGATTGAGTGTGGTTACTAAAAGACTAATTAGAATGCTAAATCATAAATATGGGGATTAAAAAAAAAAAAAAAAAACTTTGACATCTTGGATTCATGATTATACAAGTTATCAACAAATAGCCAGCACCTTTTGAATGACGTACGTGAAGATGTCAGATCATATAATCTCTGTACTGTGGTGCAAGATAGTAACAATCAATAGTTTAGGGTTGTGTTGGGAAGGGCATCTGGTGTAAAAACCTGTGTCAAGTTCTCGTGTGGATCGACCCCTCAACGGGAGCAGCCGAAGGACTAACAACAATAAAGAAAAACCTACCAGATTTACAGGACTGTCCAACACCTCCATAGCTTATTCTTCTTATCTTTTGGTTACATAGTACCGGTAAGAATTTAAATATGCTAATATTGCTAATTACTTTAACTGTTGGACAATAACCAGGTCCATGAGTCATGGTTAGTTAGCTCAAACAATTGTGGACGGATATGTGTTGGCAAAGCAAATTACAATATGTTGCTAATGATGAACTGTTGCATTCAAAGCAATATTACACTCAAGGCCATGCTGTTGTACTGGATATCAGCATGGCTGTGATGCCATCAGCACTTACACTACAATTACATCACAGCTATACTAATATCCAGCACAACAGCACTATCTCTCATGTAGTATTGCTTAAATCCAAACTGAAAATTGAGTTTAAGTAATTTGTTGTTAGACCAAGGTTAGTAATCACCTCTAAACATAGAGTAGTCTCGACTTAAGCCCTCCCCTTTTGGCTAAAATATCAAAAGCTGAAAATGATCTCTTTAAATGATATCAAAACTGTCCATCAATGAAATGTTTCCTCAATTAGTACATGTTGACCCTAAATCCTAATTGTTAAACCAACCTTTAACTAAATAACGCTTTTAACATAAACTAAACCTAAACATGCAGCTTCTCTGGAGGGTGGCACGCAAATTATGTTTGCGCACAAACCATAGCATTCAAAGGGATTATGAAGGCTTGTGACCAGGTGTTGTTGCCTAGCAACTGATTTTGGGCATTCCATTAAAGTCCTTTTAGCTGGCCAATGCACTGCCCTAGGCTGCATACATGGCATTACATCCAGACAATAAGGCATTACAATTATCCAACAAAAACAAATGTAAATAAACATGTGAATGAGTTTCTCTGCATTGTGCAGTGACATTATAATTTTTATTTTCGTAATATTTCTAGATGAAAGGAAACTGTTGTAATAGTATCTATATACGCTTCAAATGAAAGGCTTAAATCAATAATCACACCATGGGCTTGATGTGATGGGCTGCTGCACATGATGAACCATAAAGGCCATCTAGATTTAATACATAATCAGCAGTGGTGACACCTTAAGGTCTTCAATGCCTTCAATAAAGGAATTATATTAAAATAAACATATATATTGTCAAACTTTGTTGTAATATTTCCAGGGTTTTCCCTGACTCAAAATCAGGGTGAAGATGGTACCATCCTGATCATGTGCATGCATCTGTGCTGTCCATTCAACTGACGCAGTCCTTAAAGCTCAGAGCATTTTAGCCATTATTTGTTTTGCTGTTTTTCAATAAACATATATAGGCCTCAGGATTGTGCAGAATAAAGTAACATCCTTTTTAATCAAAAAATAGGCAGTATGATGAACTGAGTTTCCTTTCAAAAGATACACTCAATGCTGCGTGAAAACGCTATTTGAACATCTCTTTGTTCAACCAGTTGTGAAGCATGTGTGTATCAAACACCCCAAACATTGGCTTATATAACCTCAGTCGGGTGACATCTTATTTCAGGTTATAAATAGGACTGAACCGGAAACATCCTCAGGTCAATCTGAAAAACATCCTGCGAGCCAGGAGTAGCGTGGACATCCAAACCATGACCAGAATGACAAGAAGTTTCAAGAAGTTTAGAAAAGTGTACAGGCAAGCTCACAGTCAACTAATTAAAAACACGCAGGTGGAATATACAAGGAGAAGACCTTTGGACAAGTTCCCAAATGATATTTACATTTCTGAGATCCAGTGCAGTCATTTATTTAAAGGTCAAATTACACAATTTCAGTCCCATGTATTTAGTTGTGTTGTGTTTAGAGGTTTACACACTGCATAGTCTTTCACCTGGAGAGATCCCAGCTAGGACATGCCTTATCCACAAATGCCGTTTTCTCATAAAATATAATGTGAGGACTATTTATTATGACACTGTCACTACTTTTATATGGAACGAGAAAAAGATAAATAGGAGAGATGAATAGGTTGGGGAGACAGTGTAGGCAGCATGTAATGAAAAGGACCTTGTCTATTTTTATGTTATGATTTTTTTTTTCCTCTCTGTTCCTAACAACCATTTTGATATGGCATTGACACACAAAATAAGTTCTTATAGAAGCATTTGTCTTATTATTTACATTTTCCAACTGTTTTCCCACACAAATACATGGATAATAAAATAGGTTTAGGGACCTGTGGCACATGTGAGCAGATGAATTTAGATTCTTTATCAGACTGAGAAAATCCCATTGCTGGGTTGTGTAAAGTATGTTGATGTCAAAGTGACTACTGTAAGTATTTGTGAGTATTCACCAATCTGGAGGGTGTAAAATATAGCTGCTCCAGGTTAGAGAAACTGGTTTGAGGTTACAGAAAGAGCTTCTTGCAGGCTATGGTTCAGGAGAGATCAGCTGGGCTGGTGGCAAGAAAGGCAAAGGAACTGTATTACCACATTCTAGTCTCCCTGCATATGGCTATATGCAGAAAATTGCTGATAAAAACACTACTTGTAACTGAATCAACCTTAAAATTCAAGGTCAGCTGGCCCCTAACCACTGAATAATTGATTAAATGCTGGCTTAAAACCAAGCTCAATTTCCATCGGTGCTGAGTGTGACATTAAAGTAAATAACTCATTTACAAAACATAAATACTTTACACTCACAATATTTGATAGGATCTATTGCAGTTTCTGTTGCTGGGGTACATAGTGCTTTCTTTTTTCTTTCTTTTTGTTCCTACATATTCATTACAACAAGGACATACTGTACATTAAGCAAACTTGGTCACTAGTTATCAAGTGTGGGAGGTCTAAGATAGTTTTAGTGAAATATTAGGCACGGTGGTGTAGTGGTTAGCACTGTCGCCTTGCACCGCCAGGGTCCGGGTTCGATCCCCGGCCAGGCTCGATTCCCGTCTCTGTGTGCATGGAGTTTGCATGTTCTCCCCGGGCTTGGTGGGTTTCCTCCGGGTACTCCGGTTTCCTCCCACAGTCCAAAGACATGTAGATTAGGCTAATTGACGTTCCCAAATTGCCTGTAGTGTGTAAATGAGTGAGTGTATGGGTGTGTGTCTGTGCCCTGCGATGGATTGGCACCCTGCCATGTGCCCTAAGTCTCCAGGGATAGGCTCCAGGCCCCCCCGTGCCCAAACACAGGAATAAGCGGTATAGAGTGAGTGATTAGGTTCTATAAATGTTAAAGTGATGCTTTGCAATGTTTAAATGAATAATGTATGAATATTAAAGTAAAATGTTTTATAGAAATAAAAAGTAAAATGATGGCCTTTTTCACCATTGTGGTGAAAAAAAAAAAACTGTTGCTTACCACTTGGGGAAGAATATTATACAACTAAGGTTGTGCAGCATACACTCTCAATTCTGTTATTCATTTATACTTAGCACTTTTTTATTGGACATGCCTAGAGCAAGATGGAAATACAGTCTGGATGGGATGCAGACCATGGCAAGGTATTATGCACATATATTCACATACCCATTAACTTTAGCTACCAGAAGCTACAATGGGTATGGGGAGATAAGAGGAGACTGGAAACTTACACAGACACAGGGAATAGATACAGACCTGAGCTCATGTTTAAACCCTTTTGAGAGTGATGAATAGTGAAGTAGAAAAAACAAAGTATGACACTTTGTGACACACACAACGTGATTGTCACAGTTTTACAGCAATAGATGGACATTAGCTAGGAGAGGCAGGACATTAGCTAGTCAACATACCATTTTGACAGATGTCAACGTTACTTAACTACAAAAAGAAGAGGAAAAAATGTGAAAAATAAAACAATAAATAAAACAGTGCCTGAATGTCACTCACAATCGGCACAGCAAGAGTGCCAGATGGTGGCAGTGCCATAAACACCATACTGTGGAGACATGCTGTGCCGGCACAGTTACACTGTGGTGCTGGGAGTGAGGACAGTCAGGCATGAACACTGCTGAACCCATAGGGATCTGCTCTGGTTCCCCAGTGTTCTCTTCATGCTTAACCACTCAACTAGCGTATAAGACTAGGCTTAGGATTTCACCAAAAGAAGCACTGAAAAACTGCCTGGTTTGGCTAGTTATAAGAGATTTTTTTTTTTGTATCAGTAAAGTATCTATCTATCTATCTATCTCTAGATTTTTTTTCTTTAATTCAATGTAACAGAAAAGCAAGAAAGATTTTGACAATGGCAAATGGGTAAAATGACTAAGATGATATTTGAAAGTAAAGATTGCAAGCAGTTTATTATATCTTATGGCTAACAAGATTCTTGTACAGTATATACAAATATGCTGGTGCATAAATGGTCCATGTTGTGAATATCATATATAACCACATGACATGCAACCTCATTATTTGACAAAGTAGCACTTAAGCCTGCAACAGTTATTTGTGTACACATCATAATGAAAACATACGTTAAGATACTAAATGAAGTACCTTGTTTCTGAGAGCTAGGCTATTGTTATCAAGCTTTTATTTTATTATTTTGATTTGTCCAGTTGAAAAAAATGACAAAAGGTTAATACTATATTCACATACTCTAGTGAAAAGAAAATGCACCCATAAGCTTTGTCAAGCACTCAATAATCACTAATAATACTGCTAATACAGGTATCCTACATGCAAAATTCACAGGCACAGAAAGTGTATCCAGCATAAACTTCAAACCAACTGCATACTTGGGACATTTACATGTATATTAGTTGGACCGTAGACGCTAGATCTTTTTAAGCTTGTGCGAAGTTTCATGTGTGTATTTCAAAAATTCAGCACAGGATGGCAGGTTTTCCGAAGTGATCCAAAAGATTTTTTTTTTCAGTATGTGTCTGCTACAAACCCTATAAAAGTCTAAGAAGTGATTTTTGCACTGATTTAAGAGACATTTTTGAAGGGGTTCTTTATTTTTGATGGATATAATTTTTATACTGGTATATTGTATATACTGTATGTAACCTCTCACTCACTCATCATCTATACCGCTTATCCCTATATTCGGGGTCACTCCATGCACACAGAGACAGGAATCGAACCTGGCCAGGAATCAAACCCGGACCCTGGCAGTGCAAGGCGACAGTTCTAAACACTACACCACCGTGCCGCCTTGTATGTAACCTATAGTTGTCTATTAGATGTAGATTTGTATATTGTATCTAGATTTTTTTGATTGGCCCAAAAACAAACAAGCTAGGAGTCAGGGGATCAAAGTGGTCAATTGTCATAACTTGAAAACAGTGTGTTCGCAGACATGGGGGAGAATTTTCATTCTAATGTGCAGTACTTGGAGAACACAGCCAAATGGTTCTTTAAACCCCGCATTACATGCCAAAACTTTTGCTTTTTTAAAAAAATACAAAATTACAATATATGAAGTGTGTGGTGTAGTGGTTAGTATTGTTGCCTTGCACCTCCAGGGTCTGGGTTCGATTCCCATCTTT
>JAAGKR010015168.1:0-10256 GCA_011419295.1 Clarias macrocephalus
AGAGAGGGAGAGAGGGGGAGAGCACTTACGAATCTGTTCCATTACCCATCACATTCCTCCTTGAGAGAGGACAAAGAGAGACGGAGATACAAAGTGAACTGATTATGAATGGATCAGAGTTACAAAAGAAAGAAGAACTGAGGGATGAGACAGACAGAGAGACAGACAGACAGACTGGGAGAGAGTGAAATAAACAGACAGAAAAATAGAGACAAAAGTAGTGAGAGTAGATGGAGAGAGAGAGAGAGAGAGAGAGAGAGAGAGAGAGAAAGGGGATAGCCACTTGAGATGTGTTCACACACACACACACACACACACACACACACACACACACACACACACACACACATACACAATGAATGGTGCACGTTTCATCCTGATCACAAGTTCATTAGCGTTTAGTGGATCTCAATTCTCTCTCTCTCTCTCCACACCCCCACTCTCATCTGCATAATTACCTTTTTACCTGCATTTATATAAGCCTCCTTTTCTCTCTCTCTCTCTCTCACACACACACACACACACACACACACACACACACACACACACACACTTAAACTAACACAAGAAAGCAATACCACACTCATACACACTCACCTAAATAATACTGGTACTTGGTACACAGCCAAGAGGAAAGGTTCTCAGGGTGGGCTCAGAACATGTCTGAGAGCAGGGCTATGGGAGGCGTCAGGGTGGGTCTCAGGGTAGCCTTAGTGTGGCCTCAGTGTAGACTCAGAGCATAGCTGAGGGCAGGGCTCAGTGTGGGCTTATGGTAGGCTCTGTGTTGGGTTGGGATGGCTTCAGTGCAGGCTGACAGCATGGTTGAGATCAGTGCTCAGAGTGGGGTCAGAGCAGGGCTGAGCAATGCCTTAGTACAGGTCTCAGATTGGCCACAGTGTGAGCTTAAGGATGGCCTCAGGGTGGGTTCAGTGTAGTTCTAGTGTGAGCTAAGAGCAGAGCTCAGGGTGCCCTTATTGTGGGCTTAGTGAGCCTCGGGACAGGCTCAGTGTGGGCTCAGGTGGGTTCAGGGTGACCTCAGGGTGGGCTCAGGTGGCCTCAGTGTGGGCTCAGGTTGGGTTTAAGGTGACCTTAGGATGTCTTCAGGGTGGGCTCACGGTGGGTTTAGAGTGACCTCAGGGTAGGCTCAGGGTGGCTTCAGGGTGGGCTCAGGGTGGGTTTAGAGTGACCTCAGTATGAGCTCAGGGTGGGCTCAGGGGGGCTTCAGGGTGGGCTCAGGGTGGGTTTAGGCTGACCTTAGGGTGTCTTTAGGGTGGGTTTAGACTGACCTTAGGGTGTCTTTAGGGTGGGTTTAGACTGACCTTAGGGTGTCTTCAGGGTGGGCTCAGGGTGAGTTTAGGATGACCTCAGGGGGCTCAGGGTGGGCTCACGGTGGGTTTAGAGTGACCTCAGGGTGGGCTCAGGGTGACTTCATGGTGGACTCAGGGTGGGTTTAGGCTGACCTTAGGGTGTCTTCAGGGTGGGCTCAGGGTGGGTTTAGGCTGACCTCAGGGTGGGCTCAGGGTGGCCTCAGTGTGGGCTCAGGGTGGGTTTAGAGTGACCTCAGGGTGGCTTCAGGGTGGGTACAGGGTGGGTTTACGGTGACCTCAGTATGGGCTCAGGGTGGCCTCAGGGTGGGTTTAGGGTGTAACAGCAGCATTATAATCAATAATACAATCACTTTGAGGGACCAGGATGTGATCTGAGACACGGCCGCTCTTCTCACAAGACGTTGTTTTTTATGTGATGATGGATGCAGGAGTCCCGTTAGTGGGATATGATGTTTATTAGCTGTGATATGTGCTGAAATAAAAACAGCCCTCAGAGGATTTACAGGCATACGAGGCAGTTTATATCAGTCTAATTATTATTCCTTCTGTTTGTGGAGCCTTTTGATAAACGTGCCAGGACACCGTCAATCTAACAATGAAAAGCGTTTATTTTAATCAGCAACTCTCTGTTTATCTGCTTTACGCAGATGAGTCGCTGTAGCAAACAGGAGAAAGACTGGCGTTATTACTCACAGATTAGACAATTAAATCCAAATCCCAGTCAACAATAAGTGCACTTCATGTCCTATAAAACCTTCCAGCAGATACGGGGTGACGAGCTGCATCTGAAAACTTCTGCTACGATATTACCTTTACCTCCTTTACCTCACTTCTACAATTTGATATGCAGTGTGTGCTGCATATCAAGTAATCTGCATGTAAAAGCAATAATGGAGCGATCCTGGTTCTGTGGAGTTGAGGTGAGGATGAGCAGTGATGCTCCTCAGGAGTGATATCAGTCCTCAGGTGGCTCACGCTGCTTCAGGAGTTCATCGAGATACGCTGAGGATAAAACCAGTCAGGCCTTTCCACCGTGAGAACAGAGTCGATACGAGGGCAAAGGGGGCGTGGCAAAGGGGGCGTGGCTCCTGTTTTTCAAGCTCCCATGTTTATCAAGCTCAGCATCAATCATTCCCGATTCTGCTGGTTTTATCAGAGGGGAAAACATCAGACTATTTCTCAGTGATCAGTCACACCAGTGTGGTGCGGTGTTACAAATAAAACACCTGAAGGTTGCCAAATCTGCATCCTGAATTCTTTAGCATTTATATTGGTGTGTGTGTATAAATTTAATTTCTAGTCTTAGAAAGTTGTTGATTTGTTTAATACGTAGACTCGGGGAGACACTTTGCACACAGGTGCCACCTTGTGCTGATTCTGAGCCTGAACGACTGCACGCGGATCATTTTCACTCTTATCCTACAGAATTACTTCAAAAGCTGAAAATACTCCACGTCTGAAAGAACACATGTTCCTCACACATGAAAACACTTTATAAAGAGAAGAAGAGTAAGAAGAACATCTCTGAGCAGTTAAGCTGCTAATTGTCTGTCATTAGAGACGGTGCTGACGCCCTCCTGAGATCTGGCACGGTTCTCTGAAGTCCTTCAGAAGTTTCCTTTTCCCCCTGAGTAAAAGAGCGCAGCGTCTCGTGAGCAATTCTTGTCTCTGCTCTCTTCGCTTGGGCGTTAATTATGGCCCGGGGTGATCCCTCTTTCAGCTTATTATGGGATTTGAGTTGGATTTGGGCTCTTAATTTGCTATACGGTGACGGAGATTCAGACGAGGCGATGGAGGATGGAGGCTGTGCTCCTGTGCAGCTGCTGCTGGTGCTCCTAATCAGACAGCTTCATGAGGAGCCTTAAGACTCGCAGTAACAGGAGTGTGATGGATTTAGGACCGGGTGGACGAGTGGATCTACTGTATCACGGTAAATAAACTCATAGTCGAATATAAACTCACATAAATCCAGTTAAATAGCTCAAATAAATGGAGCTATGAGTCGAACTGCAGGTTTTGCAGAAGTGTGTGTGTGTGTGTGTGTGTGTGTGTGTACTGTGTGTTACAGCAGCTGCAAACAATTTTATTACTAACAAAACAAGTGTAAACTCCTCTGTCTTGAAGATGTCAGAAAACTAAAAGCTACAGCTTCGAGCCCTGACCGTTTCACAGCGCTGATGTTCCATAACCAGCCGCATCACCCGTTACACACGTTTATTAATCTGTGCAGTATCAGTGGAGCGTGCGCTTTACACGTCTCTGCGAACGAGCCGTTACTATGGCGACCATAACGTGTCAGGGTGAGTGCATTAATATAAGCCTGCGCTACTATCAGAGCTGCTGTTAGAGAGAATTAATCAACACCTTCTGACCAATCAGAGCGCAGGATTCATCACTCAGCAAATTGTTGTGGTGTAAAAGAGAAAATCTGATATTCTGACGTTCAGAGAGAGTTTGATCAGATGTGGGGTCCATTAAATCTGTGTGTTAGATTTCCGAGCTCAGAAACAGACCTTCCTGAAATGATTATTCATTCATGAGATTCAGGTGCGAAGAGGCGTTTACTTCCTGTTTACTTCCTGTTTACTTCCTGCTGTCTTTGGCTGCTTTACGAATTCCCAGCCTGAGTCTGTGTTCAGGGGTTCTGGTTCGCTCACGGCCGCAGCGCGAGTAATAAAATCAGGGATGTGGTATTGATTCCTTTCATCTTTCTTCATTCAGCGTCCATCAAAATCCCAACAGCAGCCACAACACAGACGGTCTGCAAAACCGACCGCTAGCGTCTCGTTAGCGCCTCACGTTATGAACAAACATCTCAAATCCTAAATCAAATTTGTAATGCAGCCAGAGTTTAAATTCTTATTAGATTTTGTATTGTGGTGATTTTTAAAAAAAAGCTAAATCCCTGATTAGCTGTTTCGCTAACACTTTGGTAATTAACCAAGAACGTTAGAAAGTTCTCTCATCACAATCATCCCAAAACTCTACAGATTCAGTCGAACCGTTAGCATGAATTCAAACAAGACGGCTAGCATTGTGACAAAGCTAAAGTTTGTATTGCTAATCGCGGAGATAAACATTAGCATCTAGTAGCGCTTTTAAAATCAACATCACATCTTTATCGCTATAAAATGAGTAAAGCAGATGATCCAGGCACAACAGCACGCGACAGGAAGGTTAAACTTCTAAAAAATTCATCCCGCTCAGCGTCAGTGGGATCTCAGCCACGCTAATCTGAATGAGTAATGTGCGCACGAGCGCGTTTAGCCTCGAGCGGTTTCTCGGCACCGCGACCACAGCGCATCGCATTTCCTGTGTACTAACGCCAATTACGGCAGAATTAATTACGCCGGTGGAGCTCAGAAAGAGAAACGCTGAACTGAAACTTGGAGATTTTTAACTAATGAGAGCAGATATGTCCAGATAATAATGTATAAAAATAAATTCAAATCTGGTGGACTTACTGCAATAATGATGAAACAAGGCTTATCTAAACCTCTTCAAATGTTAATTACAGTGTAATAAATAAACCAGCGTGCTACAATGGTATTGGATGGCGTTCAGGGCTGCGTTCGCTCGCTCACACTGTGGAAACTCACCGTCACTCTCTGGCCTGGAGCTCTGTACTGGAATTCTCCTTCATCTGAACGTATTCTAATCACATGAGGAACAATTTACCAACTAATCTACCCTGACGATGAATGAGTGCATTTCAAATAATAGCCCATGTTTCATCTGCACAGTTCACTAATTTGCATTTTAAAATCGCTTTTAAAAATGCATCATATTGTGCATCAATTTCACCTGCACGAATGTGCAGCATGTACAGTATATATCAAATAAGCTTACATAGTTAATATTTATTTCTGTAATATATATATATAATAAGTAATTATCATAGCTTTCTGTCCTTCCGCAGGCGCTCAGAGCCTCGTCTGTCCTGTTCTTCTGCTTCTTATTCTCTTCACGCTGCTGCTGAATTCTGGATGCTGATTGATCAACAGCAGTGCAGATTTATATTAATGCACTCGCTCTGAATCGTTATGGATTCCATAGCAACAGCTCATATATATATAATAAACCGATAAATACTAAAGTATATAAAGTACATGAACTTGTTGACATGAAGAAGTTTTCCTAAATGTTTGTGTTACATTAGCGGATGGAGGCTCCAGTGTCAGAGGTGAAGCTGAGGAGGTGAGTTTCACACGTCTTCAGGACAGAGGAGTTTACGCTTATTCACATGTAGAGAGGGAGAGTGAAGGAACGAGTGTTTACACTCTGGCCTGGGCTCCATCACACTGCATCTCAGCATGGATTATATTTCTCTCACTGCACAACCCCAAGTGTCTTGTTTCAAGTGGTACAAACTCCTCACCTGGGTGTTTCAGTTACGCACATGAACCTGATTAAAGGACATAAACTGCACCTGTAACCTTCTCCTTGTCACTCAGGCTCTAAGCTGATCTTCACCTTGATGTATCTTTCAGCAGGACATTTTGTTAAACTGACCTTTAAAATAATTTAAGGTACACAACTGGGTGATGATCAGTTTTTAAAGGTCACCACACGCACCCTTCTCCATACGACTCCCTGAAGGCGTTAAAAGTGTACGCTTGACGGTTCCACCCCAGTGACAAGTAACTCCCCCTTTTGTCCCGAGTGTGTCCACACTGTATGAACTGCATATGTAGGACACATGTTTATACACGTTTATAAAACTACATTACGGTTTACACTTTGGCTTATTTATCATAAGCTATATTATGAATATATACATATATAAATTAAGTAATATCAATATAGCTATAAATATACATTAATATTAATAACACACTCTGATTAATGACAATATTACAAGAGTAATAACAGACAAAATAAATAGGATTTGTTTACTAATATACAAGTAAAATATGGAGTTGTGACTCACTTGTTCAGGTGCAGTAAAGTGTTTGCTCTTCCTCTGAGGAACTGTCCCAATTCATCTGATAAAACCGCCTGTGTGTGTGTGTGTGTGTGTGTGTGTGTGTCGCTCTGTCTCACTCTCAGTGTCTTTCTCTCAGCACATTGTTCTCTGCGCGGCTGTGTGTTTGATTAATGCTCCCTGCATGTAGTCGTGTCCGTGCTCACACTCTCAGCTCCTGATCCTCTGCTCTCCTGCAGCTCTGTGCAGCTCTGAGGGAAAATCAGCAGCAGCACCAGAGGAAGAGGAGAAGGAGGAGGAGGAGGAGGAAGAGGAGGAGGAGGAGGGGAGGCGGATACGTTGCCAGATTGGTTTTAAGCACACCATGACATCAGTCAATTTAACTTCATCACAAACGTGAACATGGTCACTTATTACAGTACGGTGACGTCCTGCTAGCTGCCTGAATGAAGATCTGTTAGCGTACAGTACGGCAGTGTGGCGCTGAGTAGATGCTGGATGCTGTTTGACTCGATGCTGATGTCGCAGACAAAAACTGCACATTGGAGAAAATAAAAAATAAACTAAAATAATTTTTCGAATGTGAGTTGAACAGTGTAAAAACGTAACAATGTGACGTGACTTAGTGCCACTTAATCCACCTCCATCTTCCCTCGGTTCAGGAGTGTATTTTACCCACGATGCATTGTGAGCTGCTATGGTTATCTTTTTCAAACTGAAAAAAGAAAAGAATGGGTCTCATGAAGACTATTGATGTTACATGAGTTAATGTGATGGTGCAATGTGTATTTGTTTTTATCATCGTCCACAGGCGGTGCGGTGGTGTAGCGGTTAGCACTGTCGCCTCGCGCCGCCACAGGCTGTGTGTATGAGGTTTGCATGTTCTCCCCGCGCCTGGTGAGTTTCCACCTGCAGTCAAAAGACCTGCAGAATAGACTACTTGGAAATTCCCAAACTCGCCCATAGTGTGTCAATGAGTGTGTGTGTGTGTGTGTGTGTGTGTGTGTGTGTGTGTGTGTGTCTCCCTGTGATGGATTGGAACCCCACCTCGGCCCGAATACTCCTGGGATAGGCTCCAGGCCCTGTACAGGATACATGCTGTAGCGACCAGGTGACATTATGGTCAATATACATTTTTGTTACTTGAGTGTAAAACGGTTATAAAGTGAAATAAATGGAATTATAAACTGGACAAAATGCACTAAAAGCATGCAGGTAACAGGTTTATAATATTTGGGTGTCTAGAAATCCAGAAATTTAGACCATTAATGTCAGAATACTGAGAATAATTTAGGCGTTTGGTGTTCTAGACATTAAATAAGCACCAGCGCTAATGTCGCACAATTATTTGCATAAAAATTGAAATCAAAACTTGGAGCTGTGCAATTACTTTACTGCAAAAGGCTGCACATTCTTACAGGTAATAGTTGGGAATTGTTCTAGAGATACTACACAGAGTCACTATTTTAAGTATTGTTAAAGATCCTCTTAATGAGTTTGTTTGTCTCATTATTTTCTGTTAGCCTTGATGAATACGTTTGGATACAAAGTGGTACGTTTATTAGCTAAGTATCGCATTACTGTAATCACAATATGTGTCAAAATTATCACAAAATGATTTTAAAAAAATCTAATTGTGCAGCCACGAGCAGCGTGGTGACTGTGCTAGCATGCTAGTCTGAATTAGACGCTAGTGGAGTGAAGAGTGAGAAGATCTGGTGGAGGTTTTTTCAGCGGAGATGAGGGTACAAACATCATGAAAACTCTCACTAACCCTCTCTGCAATGTGGGTTAAAGTTTAACAAGCACACTATACCCGGCTACTGACAGCGAGTTCCCAACTTGGCTTCGTCAAAATGTGAAAATATGTCTATTAGGTATGGAGCAGACACATTAACCAAACACTGGGCGTCCTGCACGGCAACTTCCACAACAATCACAACCTGTGAAACACCAAAGGGGCTCAGAAACACAGCTGTTGAGCCCGTTTAAAATCAGTTAGCATGCTCGATAAGCTAACACACACATCAATGTGAGAACACGAATGGCTTTCCGATCAAGTTTTGTGGAATGTTCAGGGTTCGGGCTGAGAGCAGACCTGCGGTGTGAGACGTAGCTGTGTTTGTGAAGTTCTCCAGGTGAAAGCGCTCTGTAGCTCCGGTGCGAATGCAGTGCGACTGCTCGGGCTGAGAGAGAGAGAGTGCAGTGTCCCCTCAGTGTCTCCTCTGTCCCCTCAGTGTCCCTTCAGTGTCTCCTGTCCCCTCAGTGTCTCCTGTCCCCTCAGTGTCCCCTCAGTGCCCCCTCTGTCCCCTCAGTGTCCCATCTCTCCCCTCAGTGTCTCCTCTGTCCCCTCAGTGCCCCCTCTGTCCCCTCAGTGTCCCATCTGTCCCCTCAGTATCTCCTGTCCCCTCAGTGTTCCCTCAGTGTCTCCTGTCCCCTTAGTGCCCCCTCTGTCCCTCAGTGTCTCCCCTGTCCCCTCAGTGTCCCCTCTGTCCCCTCAGTGTCTCCTGTCGCCTCAGTATCCCCTCTGTCCCCTCAGTGCCCCATCTGACCCCTCAGTGTCTTCTGTCCCCTCAGTGTCTCCTCTGTCCCCTCAGTGTCTCCTGAATGTCTCCTCTGTCCCCCCCAGTGTCCCCTCTGTCCCCTCAGTGTCCCCTTTGTCCCCCTTCAGTGTCCCCTCTGTCCTGAGAACGCTCGGGGCTCTAACCCCGTGTTAGTGCCATCAGACCTCTCAGTGCTGAGTGTCTCCGGCTACGCGAGGTTCTCCGAACACCTTCACGACTTGTAAGATCTCCAGCTGTGCCTCATCATCACCCTCACAGTGTTCCAGGACCCGCAGATGCAGAAGTTTAATTACGGATCAACACCAAAACCTGAAACTGAATACACAGCACACAGTGTTTAACATAAAACTATAAAACACTTTTAGACTTTAACACCACAGTGTATTGTACAGAGTAGTATATTGTATAGATTATTATTATTTTTGTATTGGAGATCCACAGAAAAGAAGAATTAACACTTACTTGACTTATTTGAAGAAAGTTTTACACAAAGTTTGGCTCAAAATTAAATCTAAAACATAGAAATTATAAAACTGAAATCAATGGTACTCGTGTTTTTGATCGACCCTTCAACAAAAATTACAAAAAAAAAAAAACATTAAAAAATCACCTTTTACAAACACGAACTACGAGTAAAAAACATTTATAAAAGATCTTGAAGATCTCCAAATGAACACAAAATCATGCAATATGTTAATGAAAATCTTCTGGAATTTCCAGCAGGATTTATCGATCTATCTAAGATTAAGATGTTTGGTTTATTTATTCTTTTTTTCTGTAATTAAAAAAAACTCTTGAATTTGGTTTCTCTGGTAAAAGAGTAAATTCATTAAAACCACTGTACATTTAGTGTTAATATATTTATCAACTCTTGCACAGGTCCTCTGGAATTTATGTATCGATGTGTGTGTGTGTGTGTGTGGATACAGTCGATATGTATGCAGCTCTTCATCTTGTTCTTTATCCCTCAGGATAAATTTACCTTCTTGCTGTATATCGCTCATCAGCAGATGAATTTGTTTTCCTGCTCGAGCTGCCGTGTCTGATTGAACTCACGAGGCGTGCGATTCTCCATGCAGCAATAATTCACACTTGTGTTCTTTATTTGAGGAACAACAGCAGAAGAGCGAGAGAGAGACCAGGGAGAGAGAGACAGTGAGAGAGAGAGAGACCAGGGAGAGAGAGAGAGAGACAGAGAGAGACAGAGAGAGAGAGACAGAGAGAGAGAGACAGAGACAGAGAGAGACAGAGAGAGAGAGACAGAGACAGAGAGAGACAGAGAGAGAGAGACAGAGACAGAGAGAGACAGAGAGAGACAGAGAGAGAGAGAGACAGAGAGAGAAACAGAGAGAGAGAAACAGAGAGAGAGAGACAGAGAGAGAGAGACAGAGAGAGACAGACAGAGAGACAGAGAGAGAGACAGAGAGAGAGAGAGAGAGA
>JAAGKR010015170.1:0-7500 GCA_011419295.1 Clarias macrocephalus
CTAATTGAATCAGCCAGCCCAATTCAAGTAAAACTCAAACCAAATGTAAAACTGCCCAGAATAAGACAATATCCTTTGCAACCTGAGGCAGAAGCTGGTATAAAAGCCACTATTGAAGGCCTTGTAAAAGCAGCCGTGTTAGAAGAAACAACTAACTGCTGTAATACTCCAATTTTCCCTATGATCAAGCCAGACAAAAATAAATGGCATCCTGTGCATGATTTGCGGGCAATTAATAGTATAACAGAGGATTATTCAGCAGATGTTCCAAATCCACACACACCGCTAACCAATGTCCCTCTCGAAGCCAAATACTTCACTGTGATTGATCTTTGTTCAGCCTTCTTCAGTATACCCGTCGCTGAGGAGAGTAGATATTTGTTTGCATTTACTTATGCTGGACAACAACGTACTACCGGCAAATGCCACAGTGGGTCCGACACTCACTGCACATATTCTATCAGGTTTGGAAGCTGATTTACTGTAGAAGATTTAATGAAAGGAAGTAGCCTTCTTCAGTTTATGGAGGATTGTGTGATATGCTCGACATCGTTGGAAGCCAGCCATAGGGATTCCCTTAAGGTACTCAGTAAGCTAGCACAGGGAGGTCACAAAGTATCCAAAGGTAAACGGCAATACTACAAGCCTCAAGTTGAATATTTAGGGTGATTAATTTCACATGGTACAATAGCCATAGCGCCTACCCAGTTAGAAGGCATAAGTAAAGCACCCTTGCCACAAACAGTTAAACAGCTGATGACCTTTTTAGGCTTAACAGGCTTCAGTGCTGACTGGATTGAGGAGTGTACAGTAAAACAGCTCCACTGAGGGAGGTAATGAGGGGAGAAGGTCTGCAAAATCTAAGTGCTCCGTTAAAATGGAACACAGATGCTCTGTTAGCATTCGAATCCATCAAAAAAGAGATGCAAAGAGCGCCCACCTTAGGTATACCAGAGTGTACCAAACCATTCTACTTGTAGGTGGCTAGCCGAGCTGATGGATATGCCTCAGCTGTAGTGATGCAGGAAACCTGCAGTGGGAGGGAAAAACAGTCTCTAGCTCACTATAGCACTAGCTGGATAATGTAGTGCAAGGTTACCCGCCTTGTTATTAACAGGGTCTTACAGCAGTACATTATGCATATGGAAAAGCATCTACATTGGCTATGGGTTACCCAGCAACCATTTATACACATCATAAAGTTGTAGAATTGATAAAACAGGGAAATTTGTCCTAACTCAAGCTTGCATTCTAGCATATTCTACACTGCTCACATATCCCGACATTACTATAAAAAGATGTGACACGGTTAACCCAGCTGAATTAATTCCTCTAGCATATGAAGGTGTGTCTCATGTTTGTCTGGCGAATTTATTGGCATTTACTAGGTTACATCCTGATCTTGACTCTAAACCAATATCTGAAGCAGAAGTTACTTATTTTGTTGATGAGTCTAGTTTAGAGGTCATTTAGGAAGTTACACTGAGTATACAGTAATAATAAAGGATGGAGAAGACTTCAAACCTGTTTTATCTCAGAGTTGTTCGCAACCGGGTTTTGCTCAAATTAGCCGAGCTGAAAGCTCTCACAGCCATATGTCAAACCGCCCACTAATACACTAATTAACCTTTCACTGTAGTATTAATTACAATATTAATCACTTTGTGTTAAAGAAAAGGTTTTACAACCAAAGAGAGCAACAACTAATTAAATGCTTTATTGATAAATGCAGGGGGAAAAAAATCTAAGAAATAGATTAAAAGTCTCATTCATTAATCTGCAAAGTAAGTATCTTTTAAATTAAAATGTACATCAAAGAAAAAAATGTACATCATTTAGTAGTCAAATTAGCCAAATGATATCGAATTTTAACAGGATGTGTAAAAAAAATTATAATAAAACTTTTTTTTTTTTTACTTTCTCTTTAAGTGATAATGACAATGTCAGTTGAAATGGCCACCATGTCTTGACTTCTCACTGACTTGTCACCTTGTGATTTTTTTCTATTGTGTGAAGGGACTGATCGTTATCACCCCACCCTTCCTACAAGCCTAGAAGAGGCCTACCGACTTTACGTGTGTGTCATTTGCAGGCGTTTGTGACGCTTTGTGAAATTGGTTATAAAATCGATATCTGTTTGAACATGTTATTATAATTTTGATAAGGAAATCTTTTATTTTTCAACATAAAGCCTAGTTCATTAGTAATAACTTAGATATTCATATTTCAAATGATGTGAATTTTTTGGGACACCCTGCATATGAATTGTTCTTGATTTCCCATTCTGGTGACCATATTTTACCCTGTAAATGCTTGATTCACTTTTTTGTGACGTTTAACGCATCTGACGCATCCATTTCCAAAGCAGCGGTAGACAAGAATTTTCTTGTCTATAGCTGAAGCGTATCCCAGGAGACTTCAAACAACTTGGATTGAGTTTCTCTCCGATCTTCCTTCAGACTCCTGATGATTGTGGTGGTGTGTACTGAATTAGACTGAGAGATACACAGTATTTATACTATACAAACAGTAATTAAGTCAAATCCGCAATGAAATATTCTCATGAAAACATTTTCCATGATATTCCAAATTTTCAAGATGTACTGCATATCTGATCTAGGACCACATACAAACTTGACTCAGATCTCACACTTATTTTTATTTGTGCAGACTTTTTACTTTTACTCCACTATATCCTACAACAAATATCTGTACTTTCTATTACACGATTTGTGTACTTTGCACACCTCAGTAAATGATTTCTCACCACAATTTCTGAAACACTCACCTAAATTTTATATTTTCATTCTTTTAATGGTACCTGTAACCTTTTCAACACTCATGGTTGTCCTCTCGCTTAATTTGCTCTTCGTACCCTGGTGGTGTACCGCCTTCATGGAAATATTATCAGAGGTGATGCTTCACTTTTTCTAATGTGGAGGTCAGTCTGCTAAACAAAGTATCAGGTCTTTTCTGACCCCAAAGTTTAACAAAAACTCAAACTACAACAACAACAACAACAAAAAAGTATTTTTGAAGTACTGTAATGATTCTCTAATTGACTAATTGAATATTGTAAAAAAAAAATGTAAAAAAAATAATAATAAATTTTAATTTAAAAAATTTTTTTAAGTAGAGATAGTATGTAACACACACACAACTTACATTTGTAACATTTGTAAAAGATGTAGTTAAAAAAAAGTTTTGTGGAGGAACTTTTTAATAAATAAAAGTGTTAATAAAATGTCTTTTACTTTCAATATTTGTAACAAAAAATGGAATTTCTGCTTGTTTTGGAGTCCCTGTGTTCTGTGGTTTTTTTTTTTTTTTTTTTTGCCTATCCTACTATGTGTAAATGTTATTATCTTTTATTAACTTAATTTTAAAAATCACAAATTGGTTTATAAACTTGCATTTTCCATTAAATTGTTATGATATTCAAGTATACAATTCAATATACTCATATCTTAAAGATTTCACATTTTTTATGATTATATGTTACAAGCATATGCTGATACATAAACATACAATTTTATACACACCAATGTTTTGCATTATATTTTTTTAATATTCAGTGTGTACTTCTTCACTGTTCCTTTATCTGTTGTCCTTTTTAATTAATATTTGTTTTTTAAGTTTACTAACGATCAGTTTCAACAGAATCTGGCACTGATGCGAACCATTGCACTTATTGTATTTTACTACAAGTTATTAGCCAATAAAATTCTTTACATTTTTTGATAGGTAATAGATATGTCTGTTCTGTTTTGTTGTTAGTGTTGTTGTTGTTTTTTTGTTTTGTTTTGTTTTTTTGTTCTTGTCAAATAATCTAATTTTCCAACAGTGTATATCACAAAATGTTTAACTTTGCATATTTGTAAATATAATATTAATGGGACACAAATGAAACCTTGACAGTGAAACAACATTAATCACTGTGTGTTGTGTGATGGCTATGAAAGAGAGCTGATAAAATGCTTTCGTCTTTATTGACAGATGCAGAAATGGCAAGACAAGCAAGAACATTGAACACTTTAACATATCATATAACTAACATTTGTCATCAACATTCATATGTAATGTAAATCAATTGATCTTTTTAACTAAAAGCATTTTAAAGGAAGAAGCTGGTATTAAATTGCATTATGATGAGCATATTCTAGACAGAATTCTCATATGCACCTCACATCAACTACGTTGTTGTTTATACAGCGGACACATCCAGTGTTGTTACAGCGATACACTGGAATTATATTGTTTATAACACGAATGTTGTTTTCCCACTCACGCGTACTAACATCACGATGCCAAACGTGCTGAAAAACAAACGCTTTTGGACCCCTGTGATTGCTGAACATCTCAAGAGCTGGGATGATGCTGTAGGGTCTGTTAGGTGTCGAGCAAGTGCGCACACACGGGGAGTTCATGGTGAAGAAGACCGTGCAGCCATTCCTGTCTTTATACAGAAGGTTTCGCATGAGTGGGTCAAAGTGAGCAAGGCGTGCGGAAGTGGAGTTTATCAGCAACAGATACTCGGAGTGGTAATTGGCCCGTGAGTGAGGGATTCGTTTTGGTCTGGCACCAATCAGGTGATGACCGTAGTAAATTCGCTCGGCGCTATCCATGTTGTTTCTTACTCTCTCATTATCGTAATCCCAGACGAGGAAGTGGCGGTCAAAACCAGCATTGTTACTGCAGTATTTGACTGGAACATTAATGGCCATGGCATACTGAGAATCAACTCCATAGCTAAAAATGGTAAAATGGTAAAAAGTTATTAATAAATAAAAGAGAAACAATAAAATAAATCAAATCTGCCACATTCATATGGCCCACTCTTTAAGGGTTACACTCTTACACAAATTAAAGGCATCTTACTTTGTATCAAGGTAGTTGATGATGTTCTGGAGATTGTCAACCGCCAAAGATGGATACAGCAGAAAGACCAGGATGAATCCCAGTGCTCCAGAACACACCTGATCAAAACACACACACAAACCAAACACCAACTATAAGAACACATCTGGTCTACAGTGCTGCTGAACCTTCGGATTAAGGAGTACCGTAGTTAGAGTCTGCCATGAAACTCTCACCCAGTCTGTGACCTCATAAAGTCCAACCAAACCCAACACCAGGTGGTTCTTGAACGAATCAACAAGCAGAAGTGCTCACTCAGGAGCAGGATGAGAACCAAGGGTCACTCCTCTACATACAGTACAGACCAAAAGTTTGGACACCCCTTCTCATTCAGCGAGTTTTCTTTCTTGTGTTCTTTCTTGTGTTCTTTAGCCCAAACGCGTCTCTTCTGCTTGTTGCCTGTCCTTAGCAGTGGTTTCCTAGCAGATCTTCTACCATGAAGGCCTGATTCACACAGTCTCCTCTTAACAGTTGTTCTAGAGACGTGTCTGCTGCTAGAACTCTGTGTGGCATTGACCTGCTCTCTGATCTGAGCTGCTGTTAACCTGCGATTTCTGAGGCTGGTGACTCGGATGAACTTATCCTCCGCAGCAGAGGCGACTCTCGGTCTTCCTTTCCTGGGCCGGTCCGCATGTGAGCCAGTTTCTTTGTAGCGCTTGATGCTTTTTGTGACTGCACTTGGGGACACTTTCAAAGTTTTCCCAATTTTTCAGACTGACTGACTTGCCATAATACAAATTTAACCTCTTTGAATGAGAAGGTGTCCAAACTTTTGCTCTGTACTGTACATCTCACCAAATGTCTAGCTGTGTCTTCCCGCCACCATCCCACACCAAGATAGCCTCCACCAATGATCCAGTGGCGTTCAGTGAGATTTTTCAAGCTCGTGGCCACTGCCAGGTTGGTGACACCACGGACAGGCACCAGAGGGTACATGCTTCAGGATCTATAAGTATGTGGACAGTGACACATTTTTCATATCTTCTCCTCTGGACTCCACCAAAATGGATTTCAAAAGAATCAATGAAGATTGAATTAAAATGTAAACATTCAGCTTCCATCAGAATCAGGGGATTTAACACATGATTCCATCAAAACTTGAATTACTGCCATAATTGGTCTTCTAATTATTCTTCTGTTATTTATTCTTCTAAATAATTGGATTTTAAAATGTAGTCATCAAGTGACGTGCAAGTGAATAAAAGTCTTATCAGAGAGAAATAGCAGAATCGTTTACTGAATCGTTTACTGATCATGTGACTACTGATGCATGTAGTGTATAGTCCTACTTTCTGCTCCGATTCAGTCAAATGCCCGTTATCTCTTCACATTAAACACACAACAATTTATGAATCATTTGTGAAAAAAAAAATACTATGAACAATACTATGTCAGACTGATGTGACTTGCTTTAAGCACACAAGGACAATTAATCCATGACGGAAACTTCAGTTGCACCTACAATGTGGTTAAAAGTAATCAGATTTGTTTACAATGTTAATCAGCAACAAACACTATATTAAATAAAGACAATAAGAACATAAATTTTAATGTTCACACCAAATGTAAAACAAAAACCATTCAGAGGATAATTACTCTGGTCTAAAACAGCCCCATGCAGCATCCTGTATGTAACACACACACACACACACACACACACACTCTTACATACTGTAACTCACCATCTCGCCTCGTGTTCAGAATAGGAGAAGTAAGTGTAAGGATGCACTTGAGTCTCTCTTAACCGAACCTACTGTACCGATCAGAAAGAATATACGAGCAGCTTTACACTGATCCTGACTCCGCCTCCTCTTCAAGAAAACACTTGATGATGTTCACTCATGCAGTTTTAGTTTTGTGTAAATTTACACACATATAACTGGAACTGAAGTTGAGACTAAATGTAATAAATCTATGACCGATTGAAGTAAACATGATATATATAGAAGATAATGGACGAGTTTAGTGTCAGTGAATTTATTTGTAAACATTTTAATGTGAGTTTAGTCTACAAATTAAAAACAAACAAATCCTCAAAATTCATATCATCATTTACATCCTGAAAATATCTAGATTTCTATCAGCAGCGTTATGAATGTGATGGTAAACAGACTCTTTTTTCAGTACAGGTTTTCTACAAACATTTTTACAGTTTTAAAGACAGTTGCAGAAAGTGTTAGACTTGTACGCTGAAAGAGACTTGAATGAACACGACTTAAATATCTTAAATATGTAATTTTTGGAACAAATCATTTCAGATAAACTGATGTTATGAATGTGACTGTACTAACTATTACAGTATGAACTCGCATAAATAGTGAATTTTAACATCAAATAAAAATGATTTAAAACTATTTTTAAAAATTGAATCAGTGATTATTTCCAACATTTAGTCTCATAATTTTTTCTTGTAATTTTTGTGCCTTTTTCTGTTTTTTGACACTCAGTATTGGACTTAACTGTTTAAATAATGAGCAAAAGTTTAGTCTGTACAAGCAAATGTAGTATTTTAATTGTATCAGTGTAGTTTGATAATAGTTATAAATTATGGTTGATGTTTGCATGGAATTGTACTTCTTTTAA
>JAAGKR010015171.1:0-10249 GCA_011419295.1 Clarias macrocephalus
GAATGAGACCAGGCTGAAAATTCAGAAAACAAACCTCCTGAACATGTTGTTAGTTTTTTCATCTTAAATGTAAATTTCTTCATTCATAAACAAAGATTTAAAAAGCCACTGCTATCTTTCCCCTTGTTTATAATACAAAAGTACTCACTTCTTAAAACTCTTAAACTAATTAGATTTAATAAAACAAACAATAGACTTTAACAATTCTACACATTTTTTTTCCATCTGTCTCTTGGTAATACTTCTTCCACTGTTTCTATCATGCAACTGTCTCTCGCATCTTTGTCATTTGTTTTGTATTCTTCTATTATTCATTCAGTATTTGTCTTTGCTTTTTTCCTTTACTGTAATTAAAGTGTATTTTACGTTAATTAGTGTTATAGTATTTTATTTTGTATTGTTTCAAGTTATCCTTATAGAAACTGCATTATAACTCTACTACAATCCCAGCCAATCAGAGACAAGAGTATGGTCACTCTCAGCCAATCAGAAGCTGAAGGGCGGGATTGCCTAGTCCTGACACCGCTTTCCTTTACTTCTGCTTTTAATGCGCATAAGGTAAATACATACTTATCTTACTTACTTATACTTACAGTACCATGTTCTTTATGTCTCTTTATGTAACTTCGTACCAGGGGCGGATCTAGAAAATTATTCAGGGGGTGGCATTAAAATAATGAGGGGTGGCAACACTGACGCAAGCATCCTTGCATGGTTTTTGTGGATTCAAGGAACATTGTTCTTATTCGGTGTATACACTAGGGTGCACATTTTTACATTGTCCTATAAAAATGAAATGAAGTAATACTTGTATTAAAATGTTACAGTACAAAACATTTAACACCTACTCGTTCATGTACAGCTACTACTGGCATATCTCAACAATATATATTAAAGAAAACTCTGGATGTCAGACTTCCTTTCATAGTATCCTGGGAGATGCACCAAGTATGAAGTTTAGACTTTGTTTTCCAAACATACACTACACTGAACAATTTTGACTAACAAGGTAATAAACCTAACGTTAAGTAGAACTGATTAAAAAAAACTTGATATTTAGTTGTCATATAACTAGCAAGCAACTATCTCAGGCAACACTTAGAACATTGTTATGATTTCTGAGATTCTGTTGGTAGATATCTCGCTGCTGTTGGACTTGTGTCTATTCTAGGTGGGTGTGGCCTGTTAATCAGCTGGAGCTCGGGATTGGTTCAACTCTGCATCCTATCCTGATATAAGGACCGTCCCAAACACTCAGCTTTTGCCATTTTGAGCCTCTGTAAATTTGATCTGAGATTTTTGAGATTTCGATTGACTGTTGTATGTTCCGTCATTTGTTTGTTTGTTTTGAGTGTTGTGCCAGAGAGAAAGGAAGTGTGAATGTTGTAATCTTTGTAGCAGTATTTTGTTGTCTTTGTAAATCTTTGTATGGACTGACTACCTGGTTTATTTAATCTTTTGCTCATTTGACTATTGTGTGGATTCTGATCTCATATAATTTTTAACTAGGTCTCCAGATTATTTCTCCGGAGCTCATGTAGCTGCATTTGCCACCATAGGCGAGAAGTTATTCTACAGACTTTTGTTACTACTACATTTAATCATGTGTATGTTAATGCATGTACAGGGTGGGCCATTTATATGGATACACCTTAATAAAATGGGAATGGTTGGTGATACAGATCGGGAGACCTCGGGGGCCATTCAACTGGTCTGACACTAACCCACATTGGATAGATCCCTCCAAGACTGTTGGAACAAAAAAGTGATGGTATGGTGTGGTATATGGGGTACAAAGATAGTGGGGCCATTCTTCATCAATGAAAACCTCAAGGCCACTGGATATTTGAAATTGCTACATGATGATGTGTTTCCCTCTTTATGCACTGAAGCTGGCACGTTCCCTGAGTTTTTCCAGCAAGATGGTGCACCACCACATTATGGGTGTCAGGTCCGAGCATTCCTAGATGAACAGTTTCCTGAAAAGTGGATTGGTCGTCGTGGGCCAGTTGAATGGCCCCCAAGGTCTCCCGATCTGACATCTGAAGGCAATTGTCTATGGTGTGAAGATACGAGATGTGCAGCACCTGAAACTACGGATATTGGAAGCCTGTGCTGGCATTTCTCCTGCGGTGTTGCTATCAGTGTGTGAAGAGTGGGAGAAGAGGGTTACATCGACAATCCATCACAATGGGCAGCACTTTGAACACATTTTATAAGTGGTCAGAAACTTGTAAATAACTCAAGAAAGAATAAAGTTATGTTAAAACCAAGCACACCATTGTTTTTCTTGTGAAATTCCCAATAGGTCTGATGTGTCACATGACCCTCTTCTTATTGAAAAAACAAAAGTTGGATCCAAGATGGCCGACTTCCAAATGGCCACCATGGTCACCACCCATCTTGAAAAGTTTGCCCTCTCACATATACTAATGTGCCACTGGAGGGACAGAGACTGGACTGGAGGGACAGAGACTGGACTGGAGGGACAGGATGCTGACCTAACCGGGTTAGTATCTAATGGAGTTAGTACTGACCTAAAACAGAACACAAGAAGCAGGGCACCCATGAGGCTATTCCAAACTAGCAGCTAACCTACTAGCGACCAGAACTACTAGCAGTCAATCCCACTAGCGGTCTAGGCCTACTAGCGGCTAACCCTGCTAGCAGCTAAGCACTCATGGGGTTACAAACACCTAAACAGAAAAGGAAAGCAACAAAGAAAGAACTAGACAAGGAGGCAGACACTGGGGATACACAGAACAGTACTTACACAGGAGGAGACACAGCCTAACTAAACACTGAACAAGGCAGCTCCACGAATCCATCAGAACAAGGAACATACAGAAAACAAAACTAGAGCCCTCTGAAAACAAAGGTTACAAAACATAAACCAAATATAAATTTAAAGAAACAAAAAGGAATGCCCACATGACGGTATAGGATATAATGCTCGACCCAGTTTCCCAGAACAGACTGCTATTTATAAGATGTTTAATGAGCCTTCTGGGAAACTGAGTCGACCAACAAAAACTACAAAAATGAACAGTGACCTCTGGTGGAGGTTCCTAACAGCTATATAAATATAAATATACAAAATATAAACAAAAAAACAGTAGACACACAACACTTAATTAAACATTTATTTGCCAAATTTGACAAGACAAGTCAAAACTCAATCTAGTTTACTTTGCAAATGACATTTAACACGATCATAAAAACAGTGAGCTGAGTTCATTTCTCAATCCATACATCTGCCACAAACTTTTACATTTTACATCTGAGAGATTGCACACCTTCACACTCTTCAGTTTCCTGCAAACGGTGGGATCAACAGATGTGGCCATTAGGAATGCAAGCTTTTTCCCACTAAAGGCCGCAATTCGTCTCATGCAGTGCCGCTGAATCCCATAAGCACCATTTAAGAATTTAAATAAATTTGTTATGCTTCACGGTGGTGTAGTGGTTAGCACTGTCGCCTTGCACCTCCAGGGTCCTGGTTCAATTCCCGTCTGGAGTTTGCATGTTCTCCCTGTGCTTGGTGAGTTTCTTCTGAGTACTCCGGTTTCCTCTCACAGTCCAAAGACATGTAGGTTAGGTTAATTGGCGTTCCCAAATTGGCTGTAGTGTGTGGATGAGTGTGTGTATGTGTGTGTGCCTTGCAATGGGTTGGCACCCTGTCCAGGGTGTACCTCATCTTGTGCCCAAAATCTCCTGGGATAGGCTCCAGGCCACCCGTGACCCTGATTAAGCGGTATAGATGATGAGTGTGAGTGAATGTTGTGCTTCACTGAATATCCACCAGATGGCGCATGGATCGACTTTATCTAAAAGCCAGACCAAGTACAAGGATTGTGTAAGGTTTTATAATATTGTATGACATTGTAAACTAATGTATCAAGGTGCAGCGGACACAACAAGTTAAACTCGTCTTCTCTTAGCTTAAAACTTAGCTTGAACACACTACTTCTTCATTTAAACCTAACAGATTGTGTATAATTAGTTAGCCTAAAACAATATTGTTTCCAATGCTAAAGCAAACATGAATTTTATTTTGTTTTAAAATAGACCTTTCATGATGAATGTGTATATACGTGCTTCATATTATGTTCATAATAATGAAATGAGATGTCCTGAAAAATTTAAAATTGCTTTAAAATTCATAATAAAAATTTTGTTATATAGCTTTTTTTATTTCTTAACAGGAACAAAACAATGAAGAACATAGCAATGCCTCACACTGTAAAAAATAAAATCTTGACTTAACTCAAAATTTCAAGGCAACTTGCTGCACAGCTTTTTTGAGTTAACTCCACTTTTAACCCAGGTTGCTGACTTAACTCAAAAAAGTTGTGCAGCAAGTTGCCTTGACATTTTATATATAATATAACATATTTTTGTATTCATTTTTTTGTGTGCATAAGATTTTCTCCAGAGAAAGCATAATGCAACTGTCCATACAGTAAATAAAAAGAAAAAAAAGAAGTGTCAAAATCAAAAAGTATCAAAGCCAGCTATAAAGTCTAATTTAATTCCTACCATTTAAAAAAAAAAATCTATTTTATGTTTTGCTGGGGAAATAAATTTTAGGCAGAGACGTCCGCTCTGTCTTGTTAATTCATCTTAAAACTCCCCTACAGTACTTGAAAGGTGAGAAGAGATTCCGCAGAACCTCCTGACATGAATGCTGAAGGAGTAGTCAAGTCAAGTCACGTAGGCTTTTATTGTCATTTCAACCATATACAGTTCAGTACACAGTGAAACGAAACAACGTTCCTCCAGGACCAAGATGCTACACACATGCAACAACATAAATTAACACCACACTTTACCGGAAGCAGCTGGCTAACTAAGAGGTCTAATTAGCTGACTAGCTCAGGTATGACAGATTAACATTTTTAAGTTAACCTTAAACTATCAATTTCGATACAACAACAGACAACAAAGTACACAACAAAGTAAACAAGAGCTACAGGATGACAAACACAACAACGTAACACGTTACAGTTACTTTTCTTTTTTTTTTTTGTGATGAGGTACGAGTTGAGGTAGTGGGAAGAGCAGCAGTAAACAATTGACATTTCTGAAGTAGCAGCAATGATTAAAAAAAAAAAGATTATGTGCAAATAGCAAAGTGAAATAAATATTGTGCAAATGTTGCAAAGATCAGTTCAGGTAGGTGGGTATGAACAATTTTAGATGGTTGTAGATCAGGGTGTGTGTGTTTATCAGTTCAGTCCTCATGTTATTTAGTTCGTCTGAATGATTTGTGCGTATGTGTGTGTGTGTGTTTATCAGTCCAGTCCCTTTGTGTTGAGGAGACAGATGGTTCGTGGGTAAAAACTGTTACACAGTCTGGATGTGTATGCCTGAATGTTTCGGTACCTTTTTCTAGATGGCAGGAGTGTGAAGAGTGAGTGTGAGGGGTGTGTCCTGTCAAGCACAATGCAGGGTGGCGTTGCGGATGCAGAGAGAGAGTCCCCGATACAAAATTATATCTTTGTCTCCCCCTAGTGTGTCTGCGTGTGTATATGTTTCACTTTTGCACTTAATCAAGTTCACCTGTGTCTCCCTCATGTGTCTCTCCATTTAAACCAGCCGGTCCCGCAGGTCCCTGTCTGTTCACTGTGTGTTTTTCGTTGTGTGTGGCAAGATATGCCATTTCGTTGTCTCTCTTCCTCTCTCAGGACTAAACCTAAACTCTCACGTCGGGCTACCACCCCGAGTCTAATGGACAGGCAGAGCGGACTGTCCAAGAAGACAGATACCTCCGCGCATACTGTAGCAGTAGACAACATGAATGGGCCGACTGTTTAATCTGGGCGGAATATGCACAAAATTCGTTACATCACTCCGCAAAAGCGGAAACAGTATGGGAGGAGGCGCACACAAAGATCTCCCAAGCAGTTCGACGTTTCAAAATGTATGCCAATAGACGGCGAGGGGAAAGCCCTCCGCTCCAAGTAGGCGATCGGGTATGGCTCTTGACACAGGATCTTCACCTCCATCTCTCTTGTCGTAAGCTAACCCCCAAATACATAGATCCCTTCCCTATCATCTCTCAAATCAATCCCGTGTCTTTTAAGTTACAGCTTCCCTGTCATTTTCATATTAATCCTGTCTTTCATGTGTCTCTTCTCAGGCCGGTGATTCGGGGGCCATTAGACGAAGGTGCAGCACAGCTTTCGCTCCCCGGGGCTGTGGAAATCGAGGGCACCCCCGCGTTTAGAGTAAAGAAACTACTAGACTCCCAAAGGAGAGGAGGCTCCCTCAAATATCTAGTGGATTGGGACGGGTATGGCCCGGAGGAGCGGAGCTGGGTCCCGGCTCGAGACATTCTAAATCAAGATCTCATCACGGAGTTTCACCAAACATGGCCGGATCGCCCAGCACCGCGACCCCTGGGCCATCCCACCCGCCGGCTATCCCATCGGGTCGGTGGGTGCCGACCCCCTTCGGTAACGCAGAGAGTGCACCCTCACCTCCCCCGGGAAGCCGGTCCTGAGGGGCGGGGGGGAGGGGGTACTGTAACACCTGAACTCTTTCGTCAGCCAGAGAGGCTGATCCTCGCCAAGTGCTTTATACAGCCTTCTTGCTCGTCAGCAGCTCCAGCCCGGAAACCTTGGCCTGCTGTTTTTGTTTCTGTTATTGTAAATACAGTGAGAGTGCAAGAGAAAGTAAAACAGTGAACAAAAGAGTAAACGTATTAGAACTGAAAACTGCATCTGCATCCGCTACTTGTTAGAATCATGACAATAATTACTCCATTCTCAAATATTTTGATTGAAATGTATATAAAAAAAATTTACGTGCATGTTAAAAATACAATTCAGTTAGTCAAATGCTAATTTAAATTTGTGAAATAAACTTTATATTAGAAATATATTATAGTGTAAATGTGAGACAAAATTAATAGTTGTTTTTTAAGCATTTATTTTGATATGTCCAAGACCTTATTAAAGTAACATAACCTTTTTATTATTGTGAAATTTACAAGGCCACAAAATAATTTTTTAGAGTGTGTCATTACTTTGCCAGTGTGACACAGAAAGTGATATGCCGACTGAAAAAAAAAAAACAATTGCGCAATCATAGGACGCAACTGTGCAATAATGAAACTGTTGCACAATAATGCGTGTCTCAAATACCACGGAAACGTGCTGATGCAGCTTGTTTTCACGAGATATGACGTGTTTGTTAGAGATTATTGTTATCATTTTATTTTAACAGAAACAACCATGACAACATGCAGTCTCTTTGCCTTTCGTGCCCACGGTGAATCCAGCAAAAACGTGTTTGGATTATATTTTATTTTTTGTATAAGATTTAAGGTAAAGTTTAATAAGGTAAATAGTGTTTAATCTGTGTGTGTGTGTGTGTGTGTGTGTGTGTGTGTGTGTGTGTGTGTGTGTGTGTGTGTGTTTGACAGCAATAAATCTTCCTAGACAATGTTGATTTTTTGCAGAATTTTTTATTGTTTATGTAAAGAATTATGTTTAACTGCTCTGAGTTTGTGGGTACAGTAAGTTAAATCTGCTGTGCTCATGTGGTAAAGTCTAAGTAATAACTTTCCTAATAGTTTTTGCAGTGTAGTTAACTTAACCCCTAATTCAGTACAACAGTACTGTAAGTTGATTTTGAAGTTTAAGCAATATAAATTCAGAATTATACCTGTTTATTTCAGTGTTAAGTTGCACATTTTATAGATGTGAATTCGAGTGTAGTTATATTAAGGGAATTTTAATAACAATTAATAAAAATTGTTAATAATTAATACTTATTATAATCATGTCATGTCAGTAATTTAGTGATTAAATTCTCAGACAGACCCTGTACAGGGTGGACCATGCCTCATGCCCTAAGTCTCCTGGGATAGGCTCCAGGCCCCCAGTGACCCTGAATACACGATAACGCAGTATAGACAATGATAGAGAATAGGTGATTCTCAGACTGCTGCACAGGAGAACTCACATCTCCTAAACAATCCTTCTAAATGGTTAGAGTTGTAAATTAAACAGACAAGTCTCAAGCACAGGACCCGTCCAGTGGTGTTACACAAATTCAGCTGTGGAGGATTAAACACTCTTATGACTGTTATTTATTCACAACTAATTTCCAGTGATAATGAAAAAAATGTACAGAAATTTTACTGGGTTTATAAATGCTTTGTAAAGTTTCCTGCAGCTGACTGTGATTATTCTGATGAACGCTTCTTTTGGAATCAGATCACTTTGTGCTCAAGGTCAAAAGTGTTCAATAATAAATTGCTGCCACAGTTAGAACTTTTACAACATAACACAACATAATTTTTTGATGAAGTCGTTTTTATTTGTTCCCAACATTGTTATGTACACAGTTCCCCTTTTTATTGAACTGACCATTGTGAGACCCGCTTCGTTACAGTAACAGTAACCGCCTCCCCCCCTCAACACACGGCTCTCGATGTCCGAGAGTCAATCTGGACCCGACGAAACTCTTTACTATGTTCAGGGTCCAGTGTATGCAGTTGCCGGAGCGCTTGATTGCACAGGCTCTTGACATCAAGTATGGCGGTCTGCCTCTCGGTCTCCATAGGTGTGTGTATGGGAGGGAATTAGGTGCGTGGTGTACCTCGGCCAGTCAGGGAGACAAATGGGATGGCAGAAGGGAGCGGACTAACTGGAATACCCCGTTCCGCAGCTAGCCTCCCGTCAATAAAATTTCCTGTGGCCCCCAAATCAATGAGAGCCTCCATTCGGGCTCTCCAGATGCCCATCCCTGAGAACGTGGCTGGTAGGAAGAGCCCTGCATGAAGGGGTCTTGAGTTTTGGGTCGAACCTGACCCACCCCTTCTGTGGCTTCCTGTGCCACAGGCATTGCTTGCCCCCTGGGCTGCTATGCTGAGGGTCAACCCTGGCGACGCCTATCTGCATGGGCTCTCCCATGACTTCCAGCTGAAGATCTTCTTCCGACTCTGAATCAGAGATGGGATTTGAATGGGATGGGATTTGCCTCAACGAAGGCACCTAGGGTGGCGTGTTCAGAGAGGAGGTGCTGCCACACTAGTAGCCAACTCTAGTGCTCTGCCTGTGAGCAGAGACACCCTAAATGCAACCTTCGCCTGTTCAGATGGAAATTCAGAAGGTTGTAGCTCGAATATTAGTGAGCATTGCAGGATGAAGGCATTGCATCTCTGGCTTGCCCGCATATGGCTGTGGGGGTGGTATTCATGTTTCGGCAACCAGATGGGGAAGTTGAGCCCCTGATCCAGGGGCATGAGTCAACTCCGGAATCGACTCGCGGCCAGATGGAAACCCGGAAGTGGCATGCGCTTCAAGCTGCCCAAAAATTAGCTTGAGGCACTGTAACGGGTTCGACCCAAAGTTGCACGGGCGGCACCATGAAACACAGACACGAGGCGAGATCTTAGAGGAAAAGGGTAATTTATTAGGAATAAATAGGGGAAGGAAAGGGTAAAAAGAGGGAGGATGGAGAGAAAGGGAAGGAATGATGTGTGCACGTGCAGGTCTGAGGCAGTGCCCAGCTGGCATGCGGGCACGCGGCTGTCAGCGGTGGGCGGAGTGGCCGAACGGAGCACGCGAGGCAGCGCTCCTGCACGCTCACTGGGCGGTTCCTCCCATCTGTCGATGGCCGGCCTGGCCCCTCCCAGCTCTCCGTGGGTGCGGCCTCAGGTGGTAGTCTCGCTCGGACGTCCGTCGGTTGGGCGGCTTTCCCGGCTGGGATCGGCGGCCTTAACATTCTCCTCCTCGCGGCCTTTTCCTCTTCGGCGGTGAGGACGCGAAGGCTAAGGCGAAGGCTATTTTAATAAAATAAAAATAAATTGTGCAGTTTACTATCCACTGCACATAATAATTTTTAGCTGGAAATAGAAACAGCTCTGAAATGCTGAAGTCACTGGGTTTGTACACATCTCGTTGCAGTTTTTTTTTTAATTAATTAAAATGTCTGCAAATGGCTTACATTATTGGATGAAAAGCTAAATAAGGTAATTTAATAAATCCCTTAGGGATCTGCAGGTGTTTTGAGGCCCTGAAGAAGTTCTCAGCACCTTCTTAAAAGGGTGCCAATGACCAGCAGTGGCAACATTCCTGTGTTGAATGAAATAAATGACTGTATATTATTATCATTATCATCAATCACTAATGACCATGCATAAATACAACACAAGCTTTTGTGATGTCATACAACAACTAAAACATTCTTATTATCACGAAAATTTGTAAGCTACATAAGGCAATATTTTAGCCAC
>JAAGKR010015172.1:0-10249 GCA_011419295.1 Clarias macrocephalus
ATCTGGTGGCCTCTGCCCGAAAGCTGAAGATGGGTCGTCACTGGGTCTCTCAGCAAGATAATGACCCAAAACATGTGGCCAAATCTACACAGAAATGGTTCACCACACACAGAATCAAGCTCCTCCCATGGCCATCTCAGTCCCCAGACCTCAACCGCATTGAAATCCTGTGGAGTGAGCTGAAGAGGTGAGTGCAGAGGAGAGGAGTCAGGTCACTGGATGATTTAGAGACATTGTGCAAAGAAGAATGGTCGAAGATGCCTCTTTCTGTGTTCTCTAATCTTGTGAAACATTATAGGAGAAGATTAGGTGCTGTTTTGTTGTCAAAAGGGGGTTGTACAAAGTATTAAACATCAGGGGTGCTAATAATTGTGGCACCCATGATTTTATGTAAAATAATTATTTCTTAATGTGGGATTTTTCTTCCACTGAATAAATGCACTTAAATTAAAGGTTGAAATTTCCTCTTTTTTCCATTGTGGTCCTATGTTATTTAGAACAAAACAGATTTTTTTAGAAGCTAAAGAACATATTTTAACCAGGGGTGCCAATAATTATGGAGGGCACTGTTTAGATAGATAGATAGATAGATAGATAGATAGATAGATAGATAGATAGAAAATTGCATTCATTTATTTTATTATTATTATTTTTTTTTTTTATGTTTTTTTGAGTTTTAGCCGGCAACAGTATGTTCTTCCGGCCTTGGCCCTTACGCACAGAGATTGTTTGAGATTCTCTGAATCTTTGGATGATATTATGTATTGTAGATGATGATAACTTCAAACTCTTTGCAATTTTTCTCTGAGAAAAAAAATTCCTTTCTAATATTGTGCCAATATTTTTCCACGCAACATTAGGGGAATTGGTCCTAATCCTGTTGCCAATTGACATAATAAGTTTCAAATTGGTCCTCCAGCTGATTCTTATATGTACATTTAACTTTTCCAGCCTCTTATTGCTACCTGTCCCAACGTTTTTGGAATGTGTAGCTCTCATGAAATCAAAAATGAGCCAATATTTGGCACGACATTTCAAAATGTCTCACTTTCAACATTTGATATGTTATCTATATTCGATTCTGGATAAAATATTGAAACTTGAAACTTCCACTTCATTGTATTCTGTTTTTATTCACAATTTGTAAAGTGACATAATATATATCCTAGGGTTCAATTATTTGTTCTTTTAAATGAGTCATTCCATTCAATAAATTAATGTCAATACATTTCAGTCAAATTAAATGTATATTTATGTAAGTATTCTCATATACATTATGTACATTAAAACATCTTATTCTAATTCCATAGAGGTCAATATGTTGAACACTTCTATGTATATGTACCTGCCTGCTTCTGTGTGATATGTACATTACCATTTTCCAGCTCTGATTACTGCCAGTGATAATGAAACTTGCTTACATTTTTAGATCAAACATTTACCATGGGAGGAGAGGCATCAAGTAGAGAGGAAGAGAAAGTCCTTTGCTAGTAAGTATTGAGTGCAATATAAGACTACTTTGAATCTTTTCATGGTGATTTAAAAGTTAACTCCTTCAACCTTGATTCATTTTGAGTCCTTTTTTTTTACTGTGTAGAGATCCTCTCTGTATTGGCTCACTTATAATGTTTAAGAGCCTGTCATTGGTGAAAATAAGCTGTTTACACTGATGTACTGACCGGCACTAGGACCTGGAAGTAGTACGGTTGCGATTCAGGAAGCATAAAAGGAAGTCAAATGCTGCAGCACATCGGTCAGTCATTGAGTCTTCCGATGCCGTCTCGACGCTATCTCGCCGATCTTGTGAGTACTCACCATTTTTGGCCATTTACCTGTTTGAGTGTGTGTTGTTAGAATGCGAGTTTAATTGTGTAAACTCTTGCTCTCTGCGTGAGAGAGTTCTAATAATAAGTCGCGTGGTTATCCTGCCTGCTCGCATTATTTCCGCGTTTGGGTTTACCATCCACGGGCTAACTGCTAGGTTTCTGATTCGCCTCCATTTGCCGTTGTGGTGGCTCCAGCGCCGCCACCCCCACCCCCTCCGATGTGTATTTAGCTTTACTGGATAAATGGGACGGCACAGATGAGAAGTGTAGTGTTTTTTTAACCGCACTGGATCTTGTGTTTGAGTTAAATTCCACCAGATACTCCACAGACCGGTTGCGCATTGCCCTTCTCATCTCGTTGCTGTCAGGGCAGGCAGCTGAGTGGGCCATGGCGGTTCTTCGCTCCGATTCAGACACAGCACATTCCTATAATGAGTTCACCCATCAACTGAAGCTCACCTTCGAACATCCTGCGGATGAGGTGGAGACCGACTCCAAGCTTTATCACCTGCAGCAGGGGGGGGGGGGGGGGTCGTCCGTGTGTCCAAACACCACTGACTTCCGGACCCTAGCCGTACAAAACACCTGGGGAGACACCTCCGGACTGCCTACTACGAGGGACTGGCTTCCTGTATAAAGGACGAACTCGCCGGATGAGAGCTTCCCACAACTTTGGAGGGGCTGATCCAACTCGCCCTCCGAATAGACCAACAACTGCTCTCTCGTCCGAGGCCAGCCTCCTGGACCCTGCCGCCTGCCACTTCATCATCACCGACCAAGCCACGACCTTCCATGTTCTTTGCCTACAATCCAGTTCCTGAAGCACGCCACTTTTCCACTGCCACCACCACTGGAACGGTCGGATCTCCACCTCCAACCGTGGTTGATACCGGAGCTGGGGAACCCATGCAATTAGGACGCGCCTCATTGACCGCTGCTGAGAGAGAACGATGTTTCAGAGGAAGGCTCTGTGCATATTGTGGGTCCACATCGCACCACAGAGCCATCTACCCTCTTCATCTGGGAAACGCTCAGGCCCGGTGAGTAAGGAGAGCAACTCGCCGGGCCCCCTCCACCTCTCTGCCACCACCACCAATGTTTCCCATCTCACGGTGCAAGTACACCTCCAGTTTGCCCACAAACGAGTCAGAAGTATGGCGTTCATTGATTCCGGTGCCACTAGTAACTTCATTGACTCCTCCTATGCCAAAGAACTGGGAGTGGAACTCGAGGCGTTATCCCAGCCCGTTCGGATTACATCCTTCAGCCCTATCACCACCCAACTCAACCAATCACTTTAATCATTGACCAACACCAAGAACAGATCCGGTTTCACCTCACCCCCATTTCGTCTCCTACCCTCATCCTCGGGCACCCTTGGCTACTGCAACACGACCCGTTCATCTCATGGACACAAAATAGGATCCTTCAATGGGGGCTGACCTGCACCGAACTTTGCCTACAGGCTTCAGCTGGGACATGCTCTAGGGAGTCCGAGGCCCCCGAAGTTGACATCAACATCATCCCGTCGCCTACCGGGACCTAGCTGAAGTGTTCTGCAAGAGGCATGCCCTTCACTTTCTCCTCATCGGCCCTACGACCTGGAGACTGACCTTCATCCGGATTCTGTGCCCCCCCGCGGCCACCTCTACTCGCTCTCCGCCACCGAGATGCAGGCGAAGAAAAAAGGAGGCGACTTGCACCCATGTGTCGACTATCGGGGGCTCAACAATATTACCATTAAAAATTGTCACCCATTGCCTCTTACCAACTCTGCCCGAAGTTGGACCTAGGAGCGCATACAACTTGGTGCGCATCAGAGAGGGCTATGAGTGGAAGACGGCCTTCATCACACCAACAGGTCATTATGAAAGCCTGGTCATACCTGCAGCCTTTCCAGGTTTTCGTATATATCTAGACGATATTCTCATCTACTCCTGTACCGTTGTCGAACATGTCCAACACGTCAGGGCGGTCCTCAAGAGATTGCTCACCCATCAACTGTATTGTAAGTTGGAGAAGTGTGCCTTTAGTGTGGCCATGGACCCGCAGAAACTGGAAGTTGTGCGTCATTGGCCCCTACCCAAGACCTTCAAGCAACTTCAACAGTTTCTCGGGTTTGTGAATTTCTACCGTCGCTTTAACTCATCTCAGCCACCATTTCCGCCTTCCAAGAATTGTGTTATTGCTTCACCCCACAGCATAAATCCTCCTCCATCCATATGCAAGCAAACCATTCGTTGTGGAGGTGGACGCTTCGGATGTGGGCGCCAGAGCTGTTCTCTCTCAACGAGGTCCAGACCAGAAGCTACACCCCAGGAAGTTTGACCCCACTCAGCAGCGATACGGGGTAGGAGACCGCGAGCTGCTTGCCATAAAGTGGGCCCTGAAGGAATGGCGACACTGGCTCCAGGGCACCAGAGAGCCGTTCATCATCTGAAACGACCATCAAAACCTAATCACCATCCGGAATCTCAAACAGCTCAATCTACGACAGGCGCAGTGGGCTCTTTTCTTCGAGCACTACATTTTCCATCTGTCATACCGCCCGGGGTCCAAAAACACCAAAGCCAACGCCCTCTCTCGCCAACACGAAGAGGAGGCTCCCCGGGCAGACCCGCCTGTCCTCCCACTATCTAAGATAATCGCACCTCTTTGCTGGGAATTGGAGACAAGGGTTTGCCAGGCACAGGCTGAACCGGCAGGAGCGCCGCCTGGACGACTCTACGTACCCAGTGACATCAGAATGGAGGTCCTTCAATGGGGCCATTCATCCCTCCTCTCCAACCTCCACACCGAATCCCGTAAACTTTCACCCGGATTCGTCAGACCTTACCATGTCATCCTCCGGATCAACCCTGTTCATCTACTGGCTCCAGCTGCCTGCGGCGCTCCGAACCCATCCGGTATTCCACACCTCTCAGCTCAAACCCTTCATCACGTCACCTAAGGCATTATGATTTTGAACTAAAAGGTAAAGTTATTTGTACACATACACATTATATAAGAACTATAGAGTAAAAAAAAAGGACCACAATGTACTTTATTTATAATAAAGTTTTGAATCCAACTTTAATTGGAACATTGGAATTCTTGTTTGAAATTGTTAATTTCTTTATAGATTTTAGTCAAGGATATTTCACAGCAGTATTTAAGTTTGTGAGCCCCTGTTATAGCACAATAGTCTACAGTTGCAAGAAAAATTATGTGAACCTTTTGGGATTGCATGGAGTTTTGCATAAATTAGTTATTAAATTTGCTTTGATCTTCATCTAAGTCACAACAATGACTACAATGACAAGTCACAGTCTGCTTAAAATAATACTGCAAAAACATTATATGTTTTCATGTTTTTATTGAACATAACATGTAAACATTCACAGTACAGGGTGGAAAAAGAATGTGAACTAATAGCCTAATGATTTCTCCAAGCGCTAATTGGAGCCAGGAGTGAGACAACCTTGGGTCCAATCAGTGTGATGATATTGGATGTGTTGCTGAAAGCTGTCCTGCCCTTTAAAAACACACACCAGTTTTGGGTTTACTGGTTTCAAGAAGCACTGCCTGATGTGAACCACGCCTCGCAGAAAAGAGCTCTCAGAAGACCTACAATCAAGGATTATTGACTTGCATGAAGCTGAAAAAGGTTACAAAAGTATCTCAGCCTTGATGTTCATGTGTCCATGGTAAGACAGACTGAGTTTTTTATAAACTAAACCAATGAAGTGTAAAGATAATTGAAAGGAATTTCCCCAAAAAAGTCATTATAATGGGAAAAAATATAATCACTTAGTACAGATTACGTAGGGAGTCAGATGACGAGGTATATGACAAAACATAATATGTTAGAAAAAACTTAAACATAATGGGTGATTTTATTGGAAAATGTTAATTATAATGGGTTAAAACTTAAGTAAGGAATGGAAAAAGAAGTACAGAGGAGGGGACAAGGTGTGCATCCCTCCCCTTGAAAACTGTATATAATGAGCATGTAACTGTCAGACAGTCTGCTCTTAAAAGTCATTCTTTTATTTATCATGCTTGGACCTAAGCATTCAAGCGGGGCTGACTTGGGTTTTATTTCTGCAATAAATCCTGCTTACTTCATTTAGATCTGCATAGAGTCCTGAGTTTTTCTTTGGTCCTTTTTTGACTAGAGATACAGCGTTTGTTTAATAATTTTAATTAAGGTAACATTAACAAGTGGAAGATAAAAATCTCCCACAGTGTAGTATTATTTTAAGCAGACTGTGTTTTTCTATTGTTGTGACTGACGATCAGAGCACATTTTATGACCAATTCATGCAGAACTCCACGTATTCCCAAAGGGTTCACATAATTTTTCTTGCAACTGTAAATATTTAATTTTGTTTGTCATTTTAGGTTTTACTGTAATGCTATCAAACTGAGCTTCTTTTTTTATTGTATTTTGCATCATACTTGTACTATACTGTGTCACAGTTCTATGGGCTATTTTACAAATATTATAATTTTGAGTTTGTGTTAACAGGTTATTGAACATGTATGTTCATAGGAATTTATGAAAAGTTCATGAAATAACATGTTTTTTGTGTTGCTTCATTTGAAGGTGTGTGATCTTCAATTTTAGGAAAATATGTAAAATTACCATGTTTCTCTGCTAAATGTCTAATGCTTTTGCTTTATTGAAGGTGTAAACTGTAAAATAAATTAAAAAAAATGCTGCTACATGTCTAGTGCTGCTTTAATGAAGGTGTTAAATGTAAAATTTCTGATGTTCCAATAGGGCCTGGCCCCATCCCAATGTAATGTTAACATATAGCTCACAGCAAGTGTAGGCATTATAGATAATAAAAGTACTTTCGACTGCAATGTTGGCCTTTTAGGATTGGATTGTGTCTATCCCACTCAGGACGGTACTGCTCTCATTTCTTGCAATGTATCTCATAGTCTGGGAACAGCCCTAATTAATCTCTGTCTCCTCCATGACCTGGGCTCTGAATAGTCAAACAGGCTAAACCGATTGTGTGCTAGTTGTCTGTGTTATTTCTATGGTTCCACAATATTATTAAATTAGACCACACATGTACAGATAGCACCTGTAGTGTAATCTAGTTTAGTATCTAGTCTAATTAACAGTGTAATATTAGATGATGGCATCTGAAGAGCTTATTGTTAATGAATATATCGATATCACTGATCAGAAGTTTGATATAAAGTCTTTAACAGAAACCTTCATTAACTTGAGCAAGCGTGTAGAATTAAATGAATCTAGTCTTTCTGGATATAGTTACATCAGCCCTAGCCTTGTCTAACTGGTAGAGAAGGAGGTTTCTTTTAACCATCACACAAACATGTACACACATTTGTACACATTATTTAAAATAAACAAAGCCATAAATAAGGCTGCCAAGTTAATTCTGATAGCTATTATTAATAGACATACAGGACCATACTCTTCTTTGTTAATTTTCTGATTTCTTCTCATATCTGGTCATCTATATATACAAAGCATCAATTGATGGAAACTTTAATAATCATTTCAAGAATTCAGAAACCCGCTCTGAACACAGCATTTCTGTCCATTCTGGTCTTGTTGGGACCAAAACAGTGTGTAACAGAACCTACTCATAAAGCTTGTCATAACCATCAGATTTCTCACTCACTTACTCACTCATCATCTACATTGCTTAATTCTGTATTCAGGGTCACTAGGCAGGGTACACCCTGTGCCAATCCATCGCAGGGCACACACACATACACACACTATGGCCAATTTGGGAATGCTAATTAACCTAACCTACATGTCTTTGGACTGTGGGAGGAAACAGGAGCACCCGGAGGAAACTCACCAAGCATGGGGAGAACATGCACACAGAGATGGGAATTGAACCTGGCCAGGAATCCAACCTGGACCCTGGAGGTGCACATTAAAATGTGTTTCAGTAATAGTGCAAATACATTACTGCACTACCACATGAAATGTACATTAGTAGCACAGTGTAGTAGTACAGTGACGTAGCTTCCTGTTTTTCGTATTGTTCCCGGGAAAGTTCCTTGTCTGTTTGTAACAGCGTTTTAGATTATATTTTGTTTATTTTTTTTTTTATTATATATTTTTCCCGTTTTTACTGAATAACAAACTAGTTTTTACGCTTTAACACTACTGGACTTTATCCATTTTTTTGCGCTTTTTGACAGAACGCGCCTATCATCTGACCAACAACAAGCGAATCCATCAGCAAATAATCACAACTCCGGCACAAAGGTACGTTATTATGTCTACCATTCAGCTCGCTCAGTGTGTGGAGTGCAGGATGTTTAGACATTCTTCCTCTGTCGTTAGTGATAATTTTATTTGTGATAGGTGTGTGTTAGTGAGCACCCTGACGGAGAAGATAGTAACATTAGAGGAGCGCATCCACACTCTAGAGAGGGTTAGAGAGCGCGAGAGCAGCGTTAATCCTGTAGCGGAAAGTCTGGGTGCCACAGGTGGAGATAATCAGCCCCCGACTCCAGCAGTAGAGCCCTCACAGCAGGGCGAGTGGGTGACGACTCGGCGGCATACTCGTTCAGCCAACGCTAACGCTAAGGCTAGCCCACCGGAGCACACCTCTTCTGCGCTTCACGTGTCCAACAGGTTTGCTCTCCTCAGTGATGCACCCGCTGAGAAACCTGAAAGAGCTCTGGTTATAGGAGACTCTATACTGAGGCACATGAAATTAGCCAGGCCTTTAGGGGCCAGCGGCAGTGGTCAGGTGTATCCCGGGAGCCAGAGCACCGGACATAGCAGGTAATCTTAGGGCTCTAGAGCAGCATAGGTTCTCTAAGATAGTGGTACATGCTGGAGCTAACGATATACACCTTCGTCAGTCAGAGGTTAGTAAGAGTGACTTTACAGAGGTGTTTAAAATAGCAAAGGCGATGACCGAAGAAGTAGTTTGCTCTGGTCCCATCCCAATGAGACGTGGCGACATAGCTTACAGCAGGTTATGGTCACTGAACTGCTGGATGTCCAGGTGGTGCTCCGAAAACAACGTGGGCTTTATAGACAATTGGAAGACCTTTGAGGGCAAAACTGGCCTGTTAGGGTGGGACGGTGTCCTTCCCACTCGGGAAGGTGCTGCTCTCATTTCTTGCAGTATAGCACATAGTCTCAGAAGAGGCCTAGTTAATCGGTGACAATCCAGAGCCAAGGCCAGGGAGCAGACAGACAGGCTAAACCAACCGTCTGCTAGCTGCATAGAGTCGTCACTCAGGGTTCATCATATTGAGATTGTGTCTGTTCCGCCAGCTAAACATAAATATAAATTTAGAAAGACTCAGAAAGCCTGTTTTAGTAATTTAATTAACATAAATACCACAAACTCGGATCACACTGAATGCGCAGCCAGCACCTCTGATCTGAAGCTAGGACTGTTAAATATTAGATCTCTCGCATCTAAAGCAGTTATTGTTAATGAAACTATCACAGATCAGGAGTTTGATATATTATGTTTAACAGAAACCTGGATTAAACAGGACGAGTATGTAGCTCTAAATGACGCTAGTCCTCCTGGATACAGCTACATTCACCAGCCTCGGCTAACTGGTAGAGGAGGAGGTGTCGCAGTTATTTATAACGATAATCGTTCTCTCGTACAAAAACACAGTTTTAAATTTAATGCATTTGAAGTTCTCTATAGTAACATCAAGTCAGCTCAGTCTATCCCGCTAATCATCATTTACAGACCCCCAGGGCCGTACTCGGAGTTTCTCTGCGAATTTGCAGATTTCCTCTCAAACCTTGTTGTTTCTGTAGACAAAGCGTTAATTGCTGGAGACTTTAATATTCATTTTGAGAATCCAGAAGACCCTCTGAGAACAGCATTCTTGTACATAGTACTAGGAGTAAATCAGTGTGTAGTAGGACCCACTCATAAAGCAGGTCACACTTTAGATTTAATATTATCCTTCGGATTAAGTATAGGAAATATAACCACAATTCCAGAGTCTGAAGTTATCTCGGATCACTACCTTGTCTCGATTAAAGCGTGTCATAGTAATAATGTATGCACAGCACCGCGCTACCGCCTTAAACGTACATTTACATCAAATACCGCACAGAGCTTTATCAATAATCTTCCAGAATTATGAACTTTGATTGGATCACCATCTGAGTTCACAGAACTCGAACAGGCGAATGAATATCTAGAGTCAGCACTTCGTTATAGCTTAGATAATGTAGCTCCAGTTAAAAGGAAAATGATTAGAGATAAGAAACTCGCTCCTTGGTATAATGACCACACACGTGCTATAAAACAAACCGCTCGAAAATTCGAACATAAATGGCGCCAAACTAAATTGTTAGTATTCAAAATAGCTTGGAAGGAGAGCATCCTGAACTATAAAAAAGCTCTCAGTGATGCTAGATCAACGTATCTCTCCACTCTTATAGAAAATAA
>JAAGKR010015173.1:0-10244 GCA_011419295.1 Clarias macrocephalus
TAGTGATGCATCTCTAGTGATATACAGCAACTCAGACTTGCTGAGATTTAGTTTTAGCTGAAGAGCTGCAATCCATGATGAGATTCAGATAGAAACATTGGATGCTGAAAGCCATGGAGAAAGAAGAGAAGGAGGGGAGGATTGAGGGAGTGAGAGAGAGGAGAAGCACAGAGGATAAGACTTCAGGATAGAAAGTAATGTTGTGAAAAGTGAAGTGCGATAATGCTGATACCTCATGCTGGTGAAGAGTGGGTGACCATGTTCAAAACGTTTACCTTATTGTGTGTTAGAGGAGAATTGTCATATATATCTCAGGATAGAGGAGTCCAATAAAGGGAGAGGAGTCAGGAGGACTAGAAGCTTGTCTAAAGGGGGATTATACTATAAAAAGAGAGGAAATGAGATCTCAGAATGAAGAACAATGACTGATGGGTAATAATTAGAATTTTATATTAGATTCTTAGAATGAAATGTTTAGATGCGACAGTACAAGATCTGTATGAGAAAATATAGAGAAAGCGGAGAAATAAGACAGAATAACTGGTGTCACATAATAGACTGGAGTGAAGCAGGGCTCAGTCTTATCAAGAAGTGGAGAGAAGGAAGACCAGATTAATTCCCAAATGTTAAGAGAGAGTCTGTGAGGACAGGAGGAGTTACACCAGTGACTGAGGGAGAATCCAGAGCAGGACTGAAGTGTGTCCTGAAAGAGAAACAAGAAAAACACAATTAAAGCTGAGAGAAGCTTATTGACAATTACTGATATCAGGTCAGAATCTGAGACTGTAATATAAATACGATGAGTGAAAGAGACTGAACAAAACAGAAGATTATCCACCAAACAGTTTCAGTCATGAGAGAAAGGACCAGAATAATTTATAAATAAACAGAAGTATTAATTTTACAGCAGTGGCCATAGTGGACTGAGTGCAGTGTGATGTGATGATTATTGAGAGATTTCTAGTGTGAGTTGTGAGTTAGTGTGGTGTGGTTCCTCTCCTCCACAGAGTGTCATTGTGTCGTATCACATCCTCCAACTCAGCACCTGCAGTCGCTCCCAGCTGCAGCAGTTCAGTCTCTCTACAATCTGACTGAGGGAGGTTTTTGTACCACTCTATAACACTGTGTGAACACATATTTACTACTGATGTAATGTTCACTCTGACAGTAATAATCTGCTGCATCTTCAGTCTGGACTCCACTGATGGTCAGAGTGAAATCAGATCCAGATCCACTGCCACTGAAACGAGCTGGAAAACCTGACTGTAGCTGATTCGCAAGTTTAATCAGGAGTTTAGGAGCTTCTCCAGGTTTCTGCTGATACCAGTGTAAGTGTTCACCATGTGAGTCCTTGTACACTGCCTGACTGGTTCTACAGTTGATGGTGGCTGTTTCTCCTGGAGCAGCAGATTTCACTGCAGGAGTCTGAGTTACTGTGACTTGACCTCTGCACTCTGTAAAAATATATATAATAATTCACCATGAAACTGAAACATTATAATACATAAAAATGTGTATTTGTATGAAGAGATGATTGTAGAGATAAAATCTGAAGCAGTGTCTGACCTTGAGTCCAGAGGATCAGTGTCCAGATGAAGACGGGGATCAAAGTCATGGTAGCTGTGGGTGAAGTTGCTGTAGCAGCAGCTCTCAGTCATGAAGTGTTAAAGTCACAGCGCTATAAACACTCCCAGAGCACTGAAGCATGGGATCTGAATGCAAAAAAGCATTTTCATTACGAGCATGTTACATAAAGAACTGAAACCAGTAGGACAACCAAAAAAAAAACTAACTTTATATTTACCCTTCTGTATTTAAGATGCTTCCCTTAATACATTTTTTTTTTTGCATTTTAAACAATAATATTTTCTTTTACTTTATTAAAGCAACATCCTATTAACTGTGTACTGTTAAGTCTATGAACATAACTACTTCAAGGTGTCCAATATTTTATTTTATTATTTTTTTAAGGTGACATATTTTCCAATTAATTTTTTTTTCACAAGTTACTACAGGGGTCAGAGGTCCCTAGAGTTTGAGCTCCAGCTGAAATACCTCTCAAATAATGCATTTTTTCAAATTCCCCATTTCGCTCGTGGTTTGAATCATGCTTTTGCCACAACAGTGACATTACTATGACCAGGACGTACCTCCAAAACTGATGACATGCTCAGGAGAAAAGTGGTCGAGAAAGCTGCCTTAACAAAAATAACAGTTGTACTAGCCTTCGTTCTGTTCCTCTTATTTTCCAAACAGTGCATCGAACAGCGCATTGTTTCTTAATTCGCCGAGCATCAGGACATTAAGTAGCCTCAATTTAGAGGCAAAACTGAACCATTTCACTTCGGGGGCTGGGGGGGCTTGGGGCATGTAGACGCATTATATATTATTCAAAGAACAGTAGAAGCTAACTGAATTTCAGATGATGTCATTCGTATGAAACTTGAATTATAGGCGCATCAGTGCTACAGAGATGACGGGATGACATGATTACCTTCATCAATACAGCTAAAAACAAAGACATCACTAATTTATCAATGAATTATTAAAATGGTCAGAGTCGGTTTCCTTTCTTTTTCCCCGACGCATTCATGATCATTAATCTACTTCTGTCGGTGCGATCTGGAAAACTTTATGCCTGCGGTTGAGCGCGGATTAGACTACGTAGGAAATTAAAGAGGAGGATCAGGATGCTGGCTCAACATCCCGGAGCCCAAACCTCATTTAAATTAAATGAATAAATATTGTAAGTAAACAACAATAGCCCACATTTAGAAAAGCATTTTTATAATGCTGCACCTATTTGTTGGCATGCCAGCTGCCACTGTTCTTATATGGTTCTTTATCACAATAAATCATTCAGTGACAAGCTTGTAAATTTTCAAGTAAAACAGGTACATCTGTATGAATACATTGTTTAAATGTATGTATCATGAGCTATTGATCACTGATTTATGTAAACTGTGTGTACTCTGTGTGTGTTTTGGTGTGTGTGTGTGTGTGTGTGTGTGTGTGTGTGTGTGTGTGTGTGTGTGTGTGTGTGTGTGTGGTGTCGTCACCTGAGAGGTGTCAAAAGCTCTTAATTATTCATTAAAAGTCGTGAATTATTCAGTGAAATGGAGACTCTTAAAAAAAAAAAAGGTTCAGTCACTTTACCCCAAATAAAAGGTCTTTCTGAGTCTTATAATATATTTGTAACATAACACATATACAAACCGAACAAACGGTGTGCACTGAATACTAAATCTAAACCGGGCGTAAGGATTAATAAACAGAGATGCATGTTTCTTAGCCCCACCCGCTTTAAAATGGCACATTCAGAGAAAGGCGAGAGGACCAATGAGCTTCTGCAGATTCCAAAATTGACATTGTTGCCATTTTTTTAATCACTGGAATGGGAGAGATGGAAAGTTTCCTCATCCTAAGATGCCTTGAATTGTTTTTAATCACTCTATACACAACCCGTGATTTTTATACTATTTTACAAATACAATTTACAATGAAAATAGAAATGAAAATACAAATGGAATAATTTTCTTTGGTTTATTTATTTTAATTTTTTATAAAATATAAAATAAAAATATTAAAAAAAAATACCAAAGAAAATTATTGTGTATAAGGTGATTGAAAAAGGTCAACAATGTCAATTTTAGAATCTAGAATCCAGAAGATTTGACACACCTAAAGACACACGAGGACACCTAAAGAGACACAGGGACACCTAAAGAGACACAGGGACACCTAAAGAGACACAGGGACACCTAAAGAGACACAGGGACACCTAAAGAGACACGAGGACACCTAAAGAGAGCACTATAGCTAAACCGAGGAGAAAAAGAAAAGAGACGTCCACAACAGAATGCACCACAAAACGGAAAACCTGCAGTCAGACACTGAGAGCCACAACACAGGAGAATGAAGAAGCAGGGTGCAGCACAGCACACACACACACACACACACACACACACACACACACACACACACACACACACACACACATAGGCATTGAAGAACAAATTAACCAATTCTTACAGCTTTCCAAAAAGCTCTCGTTTTAGCTGTAGTGCTCTCTTTAGGTGTCCTTGTGTGTCTTTAGGTGTCCTTGTGTGTCTTTAGGTGTCCTTGTGTGTCTTTCGGTGTCCTTGTGTGTCTTTAGGTGTCCTTATGTGTCTTTAGGTGTCCCTGTGTGTCTTTCGGTGTCCTTGGTGGTGTACAGATTTGGGGCTCCTGTACTTCTTCAGTGCAGACGTTAGGGGCACGGTCAGCATTAGGGGCGGGGTCACTGTCAGCGCTGAATAATGTACATGCATCAGGTTTTTCGGGCTGGCTGTCCCCGCGCTGCTGCTGTATCTTGCCCTAATCATCCCCCGAGCTCCCCGGCTGCACAACTCCATCCAGACACCTTAGGCTTTCAAATCTGATAGTGAAAATTATTTTACTGAAAAAAAAAAAAAGAAATATGTAAATAACACCAGACTCATGAAAAGAAATGAAAACATGTAAATAAGTGTAACATTTTTTCTTTAATAAAGTGTGTTAAAATTTCTCTCTCTCTGTGTGTGTGTGTGTGTGTGTGTGTGTGTGTGTGTGTGTGTGTGTGTGTGTGTGTGTGTGTGTGTGTGTGTGTGTGTGTGAGTGCAATATTAAAATATAAATTATAACGAATTGTGCAATATTATATTAGCTGTTGCAATGTACATGAAAGTGTAACTATTGTATTGTTTTTTTCTTTTTCTTTTATATTTATACACTGTCCCTACTTTATGTTTGCACATATTTCTTTGCTGTTGTAACATAGAAATTTTCCCACTGTGGGACGAATAAAGGTATATCTTATCTTATCTTATCTTATCTTATCTTATCTTATCTTATCTTATCTTAGTGATGCATGTCTATTGATATACAAACTTGTGAGATTTAGTTTCAGCTGAACAGCTGCCATCCATGATGAGATTCATAAAGAAACATTGGATGCTGAAAGTCACAGAGAAAGAAGAGAAGGAGGGGAGGATTAAGGGAGTGTGAAAGAGGCAGATAATGCTGATACCTCACTGTGGTGAATGATGGATGACTATGTACAAAATGTTTACATTATTGTGTTTTAAAGAAAAGTTGGGATATAGGAGTTGAGAGAGGGAGAGGAGTCAGAAGACTGCAGGGTTACATTTAAAAAAAAAAGGAAATGAGGTTTCAGAGCTAATGATAATGACTGATGTGTAACAGTTTGAAGTTTAATATTAGATTCAAGGAATGAAATGCTAAGATGAGACAGTACAAGATCTGTATAAGAGAAAGTAGTAAAATAACACAGTGGCACTGAATAATCTGGAATGGGGTCTGTACCAGGAAGCGGAGAGAAGGAAGACCAGCTCCAATCCCAAATGTTAGGAGAAACAAAAGAGACAAATTTCCAGCAAACAGCTTCAGTCATGAGAAATAATAATTTATAAGTTGATAAAACTAAATTTCCAGAGTGAATGTGTGTTAACTGTATGTACTGTGGTGTGGTGTTATGAGAGATTTCTAGTGTGAATTGTGAGTTAGTGTGGTGTGGTTCCTCTCCTCCACAGAGTGTCATTGTGTCGTATCACATCCTCCAACTCAGCACCTGCAGTCGCTCCCAGCTGCAGCAGTTCAGTCTCTCTACAATCTGACTGAGGGAGGTTTTTGTACCACTCTATAACACTGTGTGAACACACGACCACTGTGGAAACTCTGACAGTAATAATCTGCTGCATCTTCAGTCTGGACTCCACTGATGGTCAGAGTGAAATCAGATCCAGATCCACTGCCACTGAAACGAGCTGGAAAACCTGACTGTCGCTGATTTACATATTTAATCAGGAGTTTAGGAGCTTCTCCAGCTTTCTGCTTATACCAGTGTAACCAGTCACCATCTGAGTCCTTGTACACTGCCTGACTGGTTCTACAGTTGACGGTGGCTGTTTCTCCTGGAGCAGCAGATTTCACTGCAGGAGTCTGAGTTACTGTGACTTGACCTCTGCACTCTGTAAAAATATTTATTATAATTCTCTATGAAACAGAAACATTATAATACATAAAAATGTGTATTTGTATGAAGAGATGATTGTAGAGATAAAATCTGAAGCAGTGTCTGACCTTGAGTCCAGAGGATCAGTGTCCAGATGAAGACGGGGATCAAAGTCATGGTAGCTGTGGGTGAAGTTTCTGTAGCAGCAGCTCTCAGTCATGAAGTGTTAAAGTCACAGCGCTATAAACACTCCCAGAGCACTGAAGCATGTGCTGCTAATGCAAAGTGTCCTCCAAGTATGGAAACACCTTTACCACATTCCCCCAAACTTACTGTAATAAATGAATCAGAGAGAAGCTTAAACTTTTCCCTTAATTTAAAAGTAGGTATTTCTTCTGCATGAATGTAGTGGAGACATGACAGAAGTTGAGTCTTTCAATTGAATTCCATCAGGATTCAGAATCACTACAGAGGAGATTTAGATCTGAGCAGCATCATAAAGTTATTTTTGTATCAGGTATATTGTGTTCCTGACTGTAGAGGTGAATTTCCTCACTAGTCCATAATTTGCTGTTATTTCTCCTCCAGTCCTCTGCAGTGTGTACAGTACACTGCCCTTTAGAGTCTAAAGCATTACTGAGTTTAAACACCAGAGTGACAAAGAAAACTAACTTTTCTAAGCAATTATTTGTTCACATAGCTGTGCTCTGTAAATATAACCACCAAAAATTAATGGTTTGTGTGTGTGTGTGTGTGTGTGTGTGTGTGTGTGTGTGTGTGTGTGTGTGTGTGTGTGTGTGTGTGTGTGTGTGTGTGTGTGTTCACTGGTGTAAAGATTTCAAAATTATACAACCAGTACTGAGCACCAGATGTAGCTTTCAAGTTTCATCACAATAATTTACAGATTGATCACTGCAATCAATTTAAAAAGAAATCACAACCACGTCACGTTTCATGATTCCAGCTCCAGAGTTAACCTGAAAAACTCCATACTGAAATATATTTTTAATTCATTAAAGTATCATCAAAATCTAATTACACATGAGCACATAAACTCATTTGAGAAATCTCACTTTACTGCTGCATCTTCTTCAAATTCTTGTCCTATATATATTTTCTTTTTAAAACAATGGGAATTCATGTAAAGCACTATTGAGTTCATGTTGATGAGCTGGCTTTCACCACAAGTCCCACTTTTTTGAGCTGAATCATGAGCATCATCTGTTACTTGTGTTGACCATGTTTTTTATGGCAATGGCGGCTCAATTGGTTAAGGTTGTGGGTTACTGGGCTACTGGTCGGTAATATGTTGGAGGTTTGAACCCCAGCTCCGCGAGGTTGCCACACTCGAGTCCTTGATCAAGGCCCTTAACCCTGTCTGCTCCAGGGGGCGCTGTATCCTGGCTGACCTTGCGCTCTGACCCCAGCTTTTTAACTGGGATATGCGAAAAAAAAATCATTTTACTGTGCTGTAAGTTACATGTGACAAATAATTGAAACTTAATTCTAATTCTTAATTTTCCCCAAAGCTGGTGAAAATTTGTGTTAAAACAAACACAAACCCACTTACATCTTACATCTTGAAAACAATACTATTTCTAAATAAGCTTCATATGGGATCTGAGCACATTTTGCAACTGTAGCTGGATGGAAGTGTATTTATTCCCCCCTGACCTGTCAGTAAACACAAGCACACTGATGAGCATCGGTACCACCTTGTTCTCTACACCTTTTCACTTCCTTTGGCCCAGATTAACAAACCGATTCATTGTCTTACACCAAGTCAAAATAATCAGTTGCTATCAGCTATACATTTTATTTTCAACAAAAAGAGTATGACAAACGGGATAGACTGATGTCATTCTTAGATTGTGAAAACTAAATTATTATAGAAATAATTTATGTGTCAAAAAGTAACAATGTAGCATTCAAACACATATTTCAGGAGATCGGCATTTTAACATGGCACTATACAGGACTGTTAATCCATGGCAAATAGTGACACTTGGTCTTTTTTGTTTATTGACTGAGGGGTGTCCCAATGGTTCACTTGATCCCATTTTCAACACAACTGCTTGGAAAGTGCTTCAACCAGGGGTCACCTCACATCACTCCGTACAGGAACACAACAAGGATTTGAAACAGAACAGAGCAATAAAAACAGACAACACAAAAAAACAGATGCATGACAAAAACCCCTCAGATGCTTAAATAACCATAATAACCAAAGACAATACCAAAGATGTGACAAAGACTGTGAAGCATCGTCAGTGTCAACACATCCAGATATAGAAATAGTCTGCAGTTTCCTGAGCCCAAGAATTTGAGGTCATTTAATACCATGCAACAAATCAAGCAGCATACTGTAGCTTTTGACCTAATTAATATTAAAATGATTTGTTAAAAGTCAACAGAAGTTTGAAAATAAAATTTAGCTAAATAATTAAATAAATATCACAAGATAATATGTGAAAAAATGTTTCAATGTCACATTGTAACAAACTGAGTGATGCCATATTGAGGAGCATCACTGCCTTAAAAATAATTACATCAGAATAGGAAGCTTTAAACATACAAAACATTACTTACAGCACTTCTGTAAATCTGTCATCTAAACATTGTGTTGTGTGTAAATTATTTTTTGCATCTAAGTGTATTTTATTCTGCTTTGAACGCTTAAAATACTGCTGGAAATGTAGGTCAATTTCTATAATTTCTCCAAAATCAGTATCAGAAAATGAAAAAATTAAAAATTTCTCTGGAATAAAAAGGTTTATGATGAGACTACCATCATGTGTCACTCCTGAGGGGGTTCATATATCTCAATGCTGTAAGACAGAAAACAGGACAAATGTTAATCACAGTCAGTCATCAGCATCTTTACAATCTAAACTATAACAGACAAAAGCAGCTGTAACAGAATGAAATCCAAAATGTTTAACAGTTAAATTATGCTGTATTTACAGTATAACTATATGGAATGAAGTTGGGTCATTGCCACCCAAAGCACAACAACAGACCAACAATGGTATTAGGTTGTTTTGAAAGTTATTACTTATTACAAAATGACATGTGATAATGTGGAATGAATGTGGATGTGAGCTTGAATTTGATGAAGCAAAAGCTTCCATTTCTCTTCATTTCTTTTGGGCTTTTCTTTAGTTTCAAAACATGGTGAGTTGAGGCCAATAACAAACAAAAAAAAAAAAAAGAAAGAAAAAACAACAAATATAATAACAGCTACATAAAAAAAAACAATTCAACAAGTCTGTTGAATACTTTGAAAGGAGGACAGCCAGAGCGAGCGTTTAAGCCTGCTATATCTGTGAATTTTACATCACTAGAAGCTTTCTATTTTTAACATCTACATTTACATTTATTACATTTGGAAGACTCCCTTATCCAGAGCAACTAACCTTTATCTTATTATACATTTTATCCCTTTAAACATCTGAGCAGGGGAGGGCTGACGGCTCCACAGTGGCAGCTTGATGAGACTGTGGTTTAAATCTATGAACTTCTGAACATCTTAACCCTGAGCTACCCCTGCACCAGCACACCAAATTGGCAAAAAAAAATTGAATTGGGGAAAAGGAAATTCTTTGAGCAGCAACAAACATTTGTGAGACACTTTTGGTGAAGCAACAACTCACAAGTTGGAGATACAGTATTTTTCACTCTGCTAATACAATCAAGAGCATGTTGAAAGAGCATGTTTTTCATTTCTACTGGATAACAACTGAGAGCAACTGTAACCAATAATAGGCAATTTCCCTCTGGGATTAATAATGTTCTTTGAATCTTGAACCACTCCTCACTATGAGTTTTATACCTGGTAAACAGGCCCATCGGTCACGCTGAGGCACTTAACTAGTTAAGTTTATTTTATGTGTGTTGTCTAACAATAGTTTAAAACATGGCTATAAATTATATTTTTCTTTATTTTAAATGGTCATGGTCACATGACTATTGTGCTGCTTCACCCTGCATCCCCTTCTTCCCCTCCCAGTCTGTCAGATGTATGTAAAGGTTCTATGCGATCCTCAGGCCCAAAAAGGTTGAGAATCCGTAATCAAGAGAATACAACATACTTGAAGGATAAAAGTATACTTATACATTTAAAATATACAGGAGGATGTGAGTAGGTAATATACAAATATTACAACATTTTATTTAAACCACTTGAGCAGCTGTAGATTTTGGAGGTATACTCTAAGAGCAATGAGTGAGTGATGGCACTCTGAGCGTACAA
>JAAGKR010015175.1:0-10239 GCA_011419295.1 Clarias macrocephalus
TCCTGGGCCGGTCCGCATGTCAGCCAGTTTCTTTGTAGCGCTTGATGCTTTTTGTGACTGCACTTGGGGACACTTTCAAAGTTTTCCCAATTTTTCCTTCGTTTCTTAAAGTAATGATGGAAGCTCGTTTTTCTTTACTTAGCTGATTTTTCTTGCCATAATACAAATTCAACCTCTTTGAATGAGAAGGGGTGTCCAAACTTTTGGGCTGTACTGTATATATATATAAAAATGCACTTATCCCAGTGTTGCTTCACGTCTGAAACACCAGCTTCCCAGGAACTCCTTTGGATTTTTGGATGGATTTTTCAAACCAAATGTGGCGATGCCTTGATGCGAGGTCAGGACTGTACGGGGGCGTGGCAATAACCCCCAGTCGAGTTTCTGTGTTGGTGAGTGATTGTGTGTACAGTTCACACAGACATCTGCGTCTCTTCCGCAATTTAGCGACAAATCATCCGCCCATTTCTAAGGAGCCGAGCCACCACAGCCGGGATCGGCATTCACGGACGTACAGCCTTCTTTAAAACGTCTGCACGGCTCAGATGTTTTACTGCGGCTACTCATATCATCACCGCACTCTGCTCGAAGTCCTCTGTGAATGTCGATCGCCTTTACACCTTCATTCACCAGAAATTACATCACAAGTCCCAGCTGAACCTGAACACCTCCTCATTAGTGATTTTGAAACTTTTCTCTGTAAATAGTGCGAGATTTATTTATTCATGTATTTTTCCATTAAGAATTGAACAGTTGTCCGCAGTTCACATCGCTAGCACATTATACAGGAGAAGTAACTTTATTGTAAATGAGGAATTACCGAACATGGAATAGACCTTACAGCAGATGGTGAAAAAGCATCGCAGGTGATGTTAGGCAAAGTGAAACATTGATGGGGGGGGAAAAGAAAAGTTGAAGAACAGGATGTTATTAAAGATCTCATATTCATTATAGAAACTCGAATGCAAGCTGTTCGGGGGGATTTTTTAGTTTTAAGGTAGAATTAAAAGAAATGAGTAGGAGGTCTGAATTATGAGGTCATAAAATCAGCCGACTAAGAAGGGGGGGGGGGGAGAAAAGACAAAAAAAAGAGAGAAAGGTAAAAAAAAGGAAAGAAAAAAAAAACACGGAATAAGAACAAAAAGGCAAAGCGGCGTGTTAGTGGAGAGGAGAAGAGGATGGACTGTAGAGAAAATGCCGAGCGACCGGGGGGGCGTGCTATCGTGCTCCATCGGCGCGACCGGGCCACAGAGGAAGCCTGTCATGTCGTGGCCTTTATTTCATGGTGCATTATGGGAGCTGTTGGCTTTAATCACTGGAGCCTCGGCGCCTGGGGTCAACAGTCGCACTGCGACTGCGGAATCGCAATTAAGGCAAGAGCCTCGACTGCACGGATCAGACCAGAAACCTTCCTTCAAGAAGCCAGTATAAAGTAGGGTTCAATCTGACATGAACAAATAACAGAAGAGAGAGAGAGAGAGAGAGAGAGAGAGAGAGAAACAGAAAGCACGAATATACAAACCCAGCGAAAATGTCCTTTGTTGCGACGGTGGTAGTTTCAACCCGCTTTATATAATAACCATCTTCCCTAATGGCGCTCGCGCTCGCTTCTATCATGCTCTGTTGTCATGCTGCAGAATTACTGCACTAATAGTGTGTTCACTCGGATAGTGGGCTGTGATTATTACCCACTGAAACGCTATCAAAGACACTGAAGGCTTTTACATCACATCTTCATTAATCGATTTCAATTGATTTTCCTTCGTTCTTTTCTTTTTTCTTTTTTTTCCTTCTCGAAGGCGATACCGGGAACAAGACACGACTCTAATGAAACCATTAGCTTTGAAAATAGGGAGAGAATAATCTTATAACACACACACACACACACACACTCAGTGACACGAGCGGGAGATTAAAGCGCGTGGGTGGATTTGGCGCGTCGCCGTCGACATCAACAGAAGCGTAGACGGGGAGCGCCAACATTATGGTATGGCGGAGAAGAAGGCAGAAGAATAAGCCGTGATATCCTGAAACACTTTCTGCTTCTGCGGCAGCTTCTTCGCTACATGATCGTCACACGACGGGTTTTGGATGATACCAAAAAAAAAAACATGAGCCGTTCTTAGGAATGAGAATACAGCATGTGTATGAAGCTCAGTAGAAGTTTAAGTTTAAAAGCATTAAAACACTACTAGTGTATCGCTGAAGTCTCCTCGCTCCAGCTGTGAGAGTTAAAACACTGATGCTTGGCTTCAAAGCTGCAATCTGTCTGAACGTAGTGTAGCGTATCAGATCCCACACATTCACCTCGGACCCGTGGCCCGGCCCTCCATCGCTCGGGATCTTAATCAGACCCGCGTTTCTCTATTTCTAACAGCATTGCAACAGATTTTCCTTATAAATCCTAAACGGTGTTAAAAAGAGACCAATGAAAATGCTAAATTCACTTTTTGATTATTTGGGACGGTCACATGGGTCTCTAGCGCGTTTGTGTACATCAGATTCGGCTCTTCGGATCAATCGTTCATTCATGTTTAGATCCTAAAACTTAATTTCTTATTCAACTTTAATCATATTATTCATGAATAAGTGAAAACTAATAAGTAAGAAGTTTGGATACCAGAGTGTCCAACCGCGTCAGCCAAACTCTTAGTATCTTTCAAACTGTTGAAACATTTTCTTTAAAAAATTTTTTTTTTAATTTAATATGTAAAAAGTTAATAAAAAACAAACAATCCTCGGCTTGCTCATCATGGACCTTCTGATCCTTATGATCTGTACACATTCCATATATATTTTTTTTCCTTTTTTTTTTTTTTCACTGTCGCCTTGCACCACCAGGGTCCGGGTTCGGTTCCCGTCTCTATGTGTAACGAGATTAGACTAGTTGGCGTTCCAACTAGTATTTTTTTTTTAATTACTCATTAAAAACAAACAAAAAAAAAACAATGTATTAAACTGTGTCCTTTGCAAGAGTGTATTAACTCACTGGGGACACTGATTCCCAGTTCAGACGGCTTGTTTTTATTTGGATGCTCATCCAGTCAGTCATTTTATACTGTAGACACACTCCTCTGTGGGGGACATGAGATCTTGGGGACAGGACTTTGTGAACATGGGTGTGACTCATGCGAATGTCAAACCCACCTAACTTTTGGAAAAAAAAGAAGGAAGATAAAAAAAGAGAGTAATTTCACCTACCGCAAATATAAGTATAATTTATCAGGAGTTAATTTTTCCGTGCATTAGATCTGCGGATCTTTATTTATTATAATTAGATTCTGCCTGGCTTAAGTTTATGTCACTGTATTTTTGCTGAACAGAGAATTAAATCTGCTACAAATTAACGGGTATTGTGCGATCAATGAAAAGTCTGAGATGTTCAGCAGGATCCGGCGAAAGGGTGAAATCGGAAAATGAGCCACTAATTGGGGATCTGGGGCACGAGAGACCCGGAGAGAGAGAGAGAGAGAGAGAGAGGAATAATAGGCACATGAGAACTGTTGCCTAGCAAAGGGTCAGAAATGGGAGATATGGTTTAGGAATGTGTGTGTGTGTGTGTGTGTGTGTGTGTGTGTGTGTGTGTGTGTGTGTGTGTAATGGGTGTAGAACTGTATTTATCATCAACGTATGGCTTCAATCCATGTATTTTATATACCGTATTTACCTTTGCATTTCTGTCATTCTGCAGACTCGCCTTATCCAGAGTGACTTCCATTTATCTCATTACACATCTGAGGGTGAAGGTGTTGCTCAAGGGTCGAACAGCGACAATGGCAGAGGTGGGGTGAAAAATCAGTGATTCAGTGATGTAATAATAGCTCTCACATGTGGATTCGGGAGCGAGAGAGAGAGAGAGAGAGAGAGAGAGAGAGAGAGAGAGAAGGAAAGAAGAGAGAAAGAAGCGGCTACAAAAATAAAAAAATAAAAATATTCTGAGACATTATAAAATAAACATGCTGCTTGGAAGCGAGACTTCACTCAACCAGAACCACTTATCTACGTTCATAAAAGGACATTAGGCATAATTTATAGTGCGCAGGGTTCCAGTCGCTCTTAACTTATCCATACTTTATCCGCCGGTGCTTCTGCTGTATACTTCACCGCTGATAAATCGCCGGTGGCAAATCCAATTATTTAAAGATTCAATAAAATGCATTAAAATCTCCCAGGACATCGTGAATAAACTACACCGGAGACAAAAAGGTGCTTCCGTTGAACTGAAGATTACTGTAGTGCTCGAATCGAATGTAAACACAGTCAGCGTCGTCGGTGACGTGTACAGTTCACACGCCGGCACGCGCGGTTGAGAGGCGGAAGATTGCACGTGATTGCACCGCGTGGAGGGGGGACGCTATCGTGCTATCCACCCACTTCCACATGCACGAGCTCACAGTTGTCCTCGATTGGCTGGGAAAAAAAGGGGAACAAAGAACCTGCAAGCCCTTCTGGTCAGACGTTCCGGACCCAGTTCCTCCCTTGGCTCTGCGTCTAGTCATAATTTTTCATAAGTGTTTTTTACTTGTTTTGACAAGTCAGCAGTTTCCCCAGAGTGTCTGAAAGACGCTGTATTGATTGGGCACAGGAACGTGGCTACTCATGAGAAATCATATGGAGATTTATATGATGAAAAGAGGTGCAGGTTTGCAAGATCTGAAAAAAGCTTCTGAATGGATAAAATTTGTGGAAATTAAATGCTTTTAGGCTTCTGTGTGAACGTTTCTGAGCGTGAGCTGTAGTCTCAGATCTGCTTATATATATATATACTGTATATATCAGATGTTGTTTGATTGTGTTTTCGCTTTTAGAAACTCATGAGTCACTTACAATATCGTGAAAGGCATCAAACAACCGACGTCGTACCATTTTCGTACGTGACACTGTTTGGGTGAATTCTGCATCGCAGCTTGCGCTGATTTTTGCTTTAAGACGCCAGGACGGCATTTAAAGTCTTCTCGGACAACATGAGCGGAAGGCAGGAAGGAAAGACCGAGACAGAGAGAGAGAGAGAGAAGTGGAGTGGAGAGAAAGGAGAGGTTGTTGGATGCTCTGGGTGTCTGGCGGACAGACGTGCTCTTTGAAGTGTTAAACAGGCTTGAATAATTTAGTGTGGGCTAAGTATAGCTCTTAAACATCCATTTCCATCCTTGAAGCAGCCTCCCTGCAGGAAGCGCCGACCACATCACTCTGTCAATGCCTCATTTATTTTCTCTCTTGTCTTCAGACTTTCTCTCCCCCTCTCTAGATCCTTGAGATTCTCTCTGTCTTTGTTTTCACTTCTGGCTACCTGTGCTTCTTTGCTTCTTTGTCTTTCTGTGTTTGTGTGTGTGTGTGTGTGTGTGTGTGTGTGTGTGTGTGTGTGTGTGTGTGTGTGTGTGTGTGTCGACCCTGTCAGGTCTGTTGGATATCTGCGCATCATTCTCCCCGTGCTATCTGGATGCTGACGTACCTCTGCGTGTCCTCCTGAATGTAGAGTCTGAGGAGCTGGATGGGGATACTGAAGGACAAAGTGCACTCAGCCATCTGCTCCTTCACCTGCATCCACTTGCTGTCTGTCGTCTGGAACCTGTACACTTTACACACCGGGTTCTTAAACACTGCAAAAGAGGAAGAACAACAGGTTGAGAGATTCATTTTTTCCCCCAAAAACATTTTTAGAAACAACTGATTTAAGAGGGTTTTGTACAAGAGGCTTAATTTAAAATGTAAAAAAAAAGGAGCCTCCACTGTGACAACTAAATATCAACTATAATATGAGCAATACGTCGTTGAAGTTTATGTAGGTCGCATATTACAGTATACTCCTTTAAAACAAGTTTGCATAAACTTTAAAGGTCTTAAAAATATATTTGTCAATGTCTCAAATGAGATATAACTCGTCACTCTGATCCTTGCTTGATTTCCTTTCTGTTTCACTCCTTTCCCAAACATGCAGTTTCAGTGTCTACACTTCTATGGTAAGGTTTAAATAAACGGTTCCCGAACACCCCTTTGAGGAAGTGCATTTTCCCAGCCAATTAGAAAGCAGGGACTGGAAAAGTCCATGTTCAGGACCTTATCAAGGATTTCCCACCGATTTTCAGGCTTTTCCCCGTCTCATTTCTGCTGAACAAAAGAAGGTGAAAAAATATACGCAAGATTGTAAATTCACAATGACATCCTAAATATTTTGTGAAATAAAAGTTAAAATACAGTTTTTTTTTTTGGGGGGGGGGGTGATTTTTCCCCGATTTTCTCCCTAATTTAGTTGTGTCCAATTCCTCCCCGTCACTAGGGGGCTCCACACACTCGGAGGACGGCGCTATCCGCTCTCATCCCTCCCCTCTGAGAGAGCTCGGCCAATCAGCTCTCTCTAGACCTCCGGCTGCGAGAGGTTACAGCATCGAACTCGCGATCTCCGGATGATAGGGCGAGCACTGCACCAATGCAGTTTTAAACGAGTTGAAGAAGGCTAGGTTAGTTGTTAGCAGTTAGCTATGACTTGTTAGCCCAACACACGCATGTCTTCTTGGTGTTGACTAGCGGTCGACATTATCGCCACATTCTAGTCTTGATCTTCCTTTCACAGTTTAAATCCTCTTGTCTGGTCCCGACAAGAAACATATCAAAGCCATCAAAGACTTTCCTTCTTTAAAGGCGGCGGTGACTCAGTGTGTTAAGGCTCCGAGTTACTGATCGGATGGTCGAGATGGTTCCAGCCCCGGTTCCGCCAGGTTGCCGCCGTTGGGCCCGTGAGCGAGGCCCTTAACCCTGTGTGTTCCCGGGACGCCGCCTAACGGCCGGACCCAACGCTCTGATCCCGGCCTGCTAACAAGAAGCTGGGATTTGCGAAAAAGGAAGAATTTCACTCTGCAGTAATTAATGTGTATGTGACGAATAAAGGCTGAGGCTAAAAAGGCTGAACCTAAAACAAAAAAGAGCAGCAGGGAGGGTCTCTCGCTATATGAAGTCACAATAGGGGCAAATGTAAAAAGGACAAACAGCAGGAATGTTTTTTGGTGCGTTCATGCAGACTGGAGACTCATTTAAATGACAAAATAGTGATTCTATTTATTTATTTATTTATTTTTATCATAGGTCTCAAGTTGTGAACACCTATCGAGATGAGGAATTATTTTTCCTGATGGAACAGTTTAGTTTAAACTAAAGAGTGAAATGCTATAATTTCAGCATTAACGGTAGTAAACGAATCGCTATTGCATGAAATTCCTCTTTTCTCTCAAATTACATCCTTCTATATTGCACCTCCGGGAAGAAGGAACATCTCTGATTGTAATTTTGATTCCGGCCATCCATCTACCCATCCAGGAACCTCTGTAGTCCAACTAGGGATGTATTGTGATCATCACTGTATTTATTCTCATTATACAACCTCCGGTCACCATTCACACACTAGGGGCAATTTGTGAACGGCAATTATCCTAATCTGCATGTCTTTGGACTGTGGGAGGAAACCGGAGTACCTGGAGGAAACCCAACGAGCACGGGGAGAACATGCAAACTCCATGCACACGAATTACACCGTCACGCGAATGCATGTGTTAGAAATGTTTCTGTACTGCTTCTCGACTTCCATAAGACGACCCGCGTGACCCTTTTTCAGTACAGCTAAACATGTCACGAACTCTCGTTAGCCTTAATTGTGCACAAGCTGTAAACAGACCTCGGTTTCAAACCCTGAACCGTGACCTCACGCGGAGCTGTGGTGCTGAAAGCCTGGAGCCACAAAGCAGCTCTGAACGAAAACATCCTGTATGAGGTGTGAGAAAGAGGGGACAGGTGCACGGCTAGAGAGAAGACCGCCAGCGCGGGATCAACCGCCGACCCCGGCGTCCTCTCGATGCGCTAATAGAAAAAAAAATGAACCAGTGTTACGATACTACCTGGCAGCTCCTGTGTGAGTGTGTGTGTGTGTGTGTGTTTTGGACATGGCGGCTAAACTGTGTTAGTCGATCTCGGAGAGGCAGCGGTGAGCTCAGTGTTTTGACGGAAGCAGCTGGGCGCCTGAAACACACACCCTCGTGATGGTGGCTAATTGCCCTCGCCCGGCGACGCCACGACGACACGCTGACAGCGATGGATGTAGCAGTAAATGTGCTGCGTGCTCTCACTTTCACACCGAAAACAGAAGCAAACGCCCTAACACAGATCACACACACACACACACACACTGAAGGTATTCATTCTTCCGTCTTACAAAGACTCAACAGAAGCCAATTTCTTTTCTTTTTCCGTTCCACTCTCTCTCTAATTCTTCTTTATGTCTCTCTGGATATTCTTAAAGTCTTGGAAGCAGCAGGTCCTTTTTTTTTTTTCTTTTTTTTTTTTTACGGCCTGCAGAATTAGCTGATTAATCAATCTGTTCTTGGCTCTCTCTCTCTCTTTTTTTTTTATTCTCTTTAAAATTCAACCTTCATTTGGGTCTTATCCGTAAAGCCGGGCCCGGCTCTGGTTCCTTCCTCTGGTTTTGAGTTAATGAAAGCTGACAGCGGAGATCTTTTCCTGCGTGATGTTTAGTCGATAGTCCGAAGGCGGCAAAGCATTCAGAAGAGGTTTCGGAAGGAAAAAAAGTAAATAATAATAAAAAACAAATATATATATATATATATATAAAAATCATCTTCATCTGACGCAGAGCAAAGACTAAATTTAATATCTGGATGTTCCGCATGAATAGTTCTACCGAGCTTGATTAAAACAAAATACACCCAGTGGTGCATGACTACTAGAGACTAAATAAACAGGCAGATTCGCCAGTTTAAGCTCTGATTTAATTCACCACTTTAAAGCCGCGCGCAAGCGGAAAACCGAATGCAAAGTCAACTGAGAGTTAATACGATTTAAAAAAAAAAAAAAAAAAACAATAAAGGAAATCTTTCTGTAAGGGTTCAACACGGCGCATGTTAGGATTTTCTTTTCTCTTCTTCTTTTTACGTGATCAGAAACCGACAGCCCAGTAAACACAGTTTGCACAGTACAGTATCACCGGGGACCTCCTGAGACGACATTAGCACAGTACCGAAGTGACGATTCGATTAACATCGCCATGCCATAAGTACAGCGCCACTTCGTCATTCGACTGCCCCGCTTTATTTATCTTTTTTTTTTGTGCAAGATGTCGTGAAGACGCGTCACCATGGGGTCCCAAGAATGTTAGCAAGAAAAAAAAAAAGGGAGCCGCCGGTGCCGAGAGGAATCATAAATTAAAGTTAAGTCAGGTTTAATGTCTATTTATTGCACATGTTTTATTTTATTATTTCGATTTTCTTACAATTCTTACAATTACAATAAACAACCGTAGCAATTAATGCGTTCCTACAACACAGCCTGCTGCGGCGTTTGTCACCGCGTGAAACGTTTAAAGCACACGCCTGCAGGATTATACAGGAACTGCCAAGTCAGTGTGGCGATGCTCTCATTTTCCGAACAAAAGAATCGCGATTCATAACTGAATCGATCACCTCCCAACACCCTGATCACCTCCCAATCCCCCCCCACCCCCCCCCCCCCCACCACCCGCCCGCCGTCTCTTTTGGGCAGGGCTGCGGGTGTTTTTTATTATAGATTTATAGAGCTGTATGTATTTAAAATATGCAGTGAAATGCAGACACGACCTACTCATTTTAATATTCTACTGGCTTACCTGCATTCATCAGCGGTCCGTTATCTTTGTCGTTCGTGGTCCCATGCGGCTCACACACCAGAGTGCACTGTAGGAAGAAGAAAAAAAAACAGCGATTATTCCTCGAACACTGACCTGAGCTCTCACTATTGAATCACACTCGCCAGCTTCCCATGAGTGGCTGACATGAACAAGCATTCCAATGGGTCCGCGCGGCCTTTCCAGCGCAGCACGCCGTTCCATCAGACTTGGAGTGATCCCAGTGTGATTTTTTATTATTATTATTATTTTTATTTTTATTTTTTACTTTTTTGAAACTGCTATTTAACGCAGGGATGATTGTCAGGGCTTCTGCGCTGATTATGCTTTTCTTTTTTTTGACGTTCCTCTATAGATGTCATATCAGACTGAGAGCTGTCGACAGGAGTCCATGTCGCTTTCGCTTTCACGCTCAAGAAAAAAAAAAAATGGAGACAAAAAGAAAACAGGAGCTGCTCTCACACTGAATCAGATCAACCGCTAGTCGAGTTCTGGCCCTGGGCCACTCGGGCTGCAGCTCTTCAATCGCAGTCACTTCGTGTAAACAGCTCTGTGGCAGTGTTTTTTTTTTTTTGGGG
>JAAGKR010015176.1:0-10238 GCA_011419295.1 Clarias macrocephalus
CACACACACATACGTACGCACACACTAACAATCATACACACATACACACAGTCATTCACTCAAACACGCACACACACACTCACAGCGCTCCTTTAAATATGTTTAGTCACTCACAGACACACACTGATTACACTATAATTATCTGTAATTAATAATAAATGTAGATTTATACGTTAGATATTTATTTATTTCATATTTCATTTCAGTTCCGTTAGTAACAGCCCTGTTTATTTGAAATCACGTTTCAAATAAATCTCCCCCTCCCGCGTATGCCTGTCTCTGTGTGTGTGTGCAATGTTCTATGTTTGAATGTGAACACTTTCTGTTGTGTGTGTGTGTGTGTGTGTGTGTGTGTGTGTGTGTGTGTGTGTGTGTGTGTGTGTGTGTGTGTGTGTGCATGCTGCTCTGTAAACTTTTAATTCAGTGAGTTTGTATGCATGTCATTTTACTGTGTGTGTGTGTGAGAGTGTGTGTGTGTGTGTGTGTGTGTGTGTGTGTGTTACCAGGGCTATGTGACAAACACACCTGACACAAAACAGAAACAAAGGGACAGTGAGGATACACAGTTATATAATATAACTGTCACACACACGCACACACACACACACACACACACACACTGTAAACACCATAATAATAATAATTTATATAACATTTATCACATCATGCTTTTAAAATGTTTTTTACTTATGAAAATGTAAACAATAGACTGTATATAAGCATAAATATAACTTTTTTGTTCAGAAAAAAATTGAATTAGAAAAAAATTTGAGTGATGTTTACAGTAAACCCAACTCAATACTACACACACACATACACACAATAATGAACAGCCACATTCACCAGGCGTACATGTCACACTGAGCACCGCAGGTGTGAATGTATCACGCACACACACACACAAACACACGTACAGTAAAACACACTGAAGACAAGCAACAAGCAAAGACACACAGGCTAACAAACAGAGAGAGAGAGAGAGAGAGAGAATAGCCCCTATCAGACACCTCCCCCCCCCCCCCTTTATGAATCTGACTGCAGTTCTGGTGATCTCAGCTCGGCTTTAGTAACATTAACGGATCACTTTCCCACAGATGGACACTCACTATGCTTACAACTCAGAATCTGAATGGCTTTAAACAGGATGACTCAATGAAAAATCGCAACACCTGCTGTGTACCAAGTGTTACAGACTTGGCCACCTCACACAATGCTGGAAAACATTCCGTCCTGAATTGTGATGATGTGAAATAAGGGCAAGTGCATCTGTAATATGGCTCACATGGCTAATGGTTTCAGGACCCCCAGGGACCCCTAAATCTTTAAGACCTTCACACAACATGATGAGGTATTTGCATACACCTACACACCCTCCTGTACATCAACTTTAGGTTACTTATAAATTTTTAATCCAATGTAAATGTTATGTAAATACTTATTATACCGCAATGTTTAGGGAATAAAGCACAGCATTCCACAGAATAAAGATATATGTATTGATAGTCAGGAGTAGAGCACTGTGCTCTGGGATGCCCACAACCCTTGTTGCTCTAACTTTAAGGCCTTTTCTAAGGAGATGAGGAGGTTGTTTGACCACTCATGTCATGGCAGAGAGGCGAGACGCAAGCTATTAAAACTCGGCCTGTCAGAGTTCTCAATGGAACTTCCTTAATTGCTCCAAGAGGTCCTGAATTTAGCCGGCCGGGTGGATTCCTGTCTTTGCCTTCGGAGACGAGCCAGGATATGACCCCCAAAATCACCTCGAGGCCCCCTTCACCATGTACATGTGAACAGGAGAAACCCATGCAACTCACATGAGGAGCGACAACGAGCCAGATGGAGGGAGACTGTTTCTCCTGCAGAAAGTCTGGTCATCAACTTAAGAACTGTACAATAAAAGGGAGAGCCCTCTAGTTTGTCTGAGAACACCAGAGGGCACAACCTCACTCCCAGACCGGCACCTGCTCCTCAACTTTCTTGCCCACGACCAACAGGCCCACCTGATCCAGGCTTTCCATGACCCGCCAAATTATGGATCGGTACATCACTGAGTCCCTCGCGGCAGGGATCGGTTGTCCTTCCTCCTCCCCGTGGGGGCCAGATTCTTCTTTGTGGGCAAAAATGATGGGTCCCTCCGTCCTTGCATTGATTATAGGGGCCTAATCCATCCTGGACCCGTCACATCAGTTTGTCATGGAGATTGATGCTTCCAGCAAGGGGGTAGGAGGTGTTCTTTCACACCGCTTAACCTCTGCTAAAATAAACTGTGGCAGCAGCGATCGAGAGCTCCTAGCCATCAAGCTGGCCCTGGAGGAGTGCAATCATTGGTTAGAGGGGATGGAGGTTCCATTCCTGGTCTGGACCGACCAGTGTTAGGGGGACGTTACTTTTTAAAGTAACTAATTACATTCCTGAATTACTGTCATTAAAAAGTAATTAGTTACATTACAGCATTACTTTCTGATAAAAGTTAGAGTAACTCATTTGTGATTCCTCATGCATGTTGTTTTAATAATGGATTACATTTTTGAAAATGTAACTAAATAACTAAGTACTTAAATGGCGGCCCTAGCATGTTAGATTACTCATTATATCAAAAAATTAATCCAAGTACTCTAACGCGTTAACTATCCCAACACTGGGACCAACCACAAGAACATTGAATACCTACGGAGAGCCTAAGAAACTCCTGCCAGGCTTGCTGGTCGCTCTTCTACGCCAGGTTCAACTTCACCCTCTTCTATCGTCCTGAGTGTAAGAATTAAAGCTAGACGCTCTCTCCAGACACTCTCTCCACCCACGATCCCACCACAAGTATCCTTCCTCCTCCCTACTTGCTTGCAGCAGCTGAGCTGGAAACTAAGGTGAAGCCGGCCCTCTCTCATGAACTGGGGCCCAGTAATGTACCCCCTAATCACCTCTTCGTTCCGCTCACTCTACACTCTCTGGTCCTGGAATGGGTGCATAGCTCCAAGCTTTGTTGCCACTCTGGCTCTGCTCGAACTCTGTCCCAAATCCAGCAAGGTTTTTGGTGGCCCACATTTAGGGAGGACTTTCTCCAGCTTTGTGGCAGCATGTGATGTCTGTGTACGGTATAAACACATCAACACTGCTCCAGCAGGCCTCTTCAGACAGTTACCAATCTTATACTGCCCATGGATCAACATTGCACTGGACCGTAGTGGATCGGTTCTCCAAAGCAGCCCACTTTATCCCACTGCCAAAACTCCCATCTGGCAAAGAAACCATAAAACTCATGTTTCTTTATGTTTTCAGCTGCATGGCCTCCCAAGGACATTGTCTCACCTCGCAGTTCTGGAAGACATTCTTTAGGCTCATTGGAGCCATCCCAGTCTGTCTTAGGGGTCCCACCTTCAGTCCACTGGTCAGACCGAGAGGAAGAACCAGTCACTCGAGATCACCCTGAGATGCATGGCTTTTGTTTTACGATTTGGCTCCATCACCTCGCTGGCTGATTCCCGATTTTGATCCTCACCCCTGCTTTTTCCGACCATGCTCTCGCCTAATGTTTCGACCCCACATCTGTCATTCGTCTGCGCAGCACAGCCTAGATAGAGCCCAAATAGAGACTTTAAAGTACTCCTGTAAGTTGCTCTGGATAATCAAGTTTGCCAAATGCGATAAACGTAAATAGAATAAAGGCAGGAAGAAAGTATGGAGAAGCTGAGCGCCAGGCCTGCCTTTTATTTAGTCTGCATTCTTTAGCACACTTTTAAAAAGCAAACAAAACCATAAAAGCTTGACAGAAACAAGACCTCCTGGGGTCTTAGCTTTCACTCCCACAAATGTGTGTGTGTGTGTGTGTCACAAACTTTGCATTCTGCAACACACACAAAGTTTTGCTTTTTGGACCTTTTTAGAATGTTTCATTCTGTGGTTGTTTGAACCCATGGACATGGCAGGCTGACTGTATTCCCGCTGTTTTTATCAGAATGTGCAGGTTTTCAGTTTTCAGATCTGTAAACATAAGTTATAATTTTCATCACTTGGTGTTCTGTAAAATTTCATGAATATGGCAAATATCGCACATGTACTGTGTCTCTCTCTATCACGGTTATATCTGAATGATAGAACGGCCTTGATTTTTTTTTTTTACAGAGTGATAAAATGTTACATATTCCATGTCTGAAAAGGGCATAAGAGAAAGAGACAAAAAGACAGAAAGAGAAAAAGAAAGACAGAGAGACAGAAAGAAACAGAGAAAGAGAAATACATGCAACTGAGCTGAAAAACTGCTGAAAAACAGACAGACAGATGAGGGATGTGTGGTCAGAAATAAGTGGAGTGATAATGGTGATGATGATGATGTCACTGGTCTCTACCGCTGCTCTGTGTCCCCTCCCTCGGCCACCCATACCGTCTCTGACTGTCGCACCTCAAACGACATTTCCTCCTGATCTCCCTCCTGATCTTCATCCCCACCTTCATCCTCCTCACCGATGTGGCAACTCTGAGCAAAAAAATAGTCAACAACATAAGCCTGATGTGAAAGAACCCTAAAATTCCAAACTTCATTCTATAAAACACTCAAAAGCACAACAGTGACTGTAGTGTTCAATTATATCACAGAGTGGAAAACTACTGCAACTGATAAAGAATCACGCCTAATGGAAGCACAAGTACTGTATAAGCTCAGGATTATAACATATGTGGCATCAGCAAATGCAGTAAAATATGAAAACATACGGTACAGAAGTGATTAATTACAGGTCGTTCTTTGGCCTGAAATTGAATTTAAATAATTTCTAAGAGAAAAATCAACGTGACTCCCACCTTTGCCATGATGTCAGCGTACGCCATGTACAGATAATCCATATCGAGTTTACTGTAAAAAGACAGGTGAGCTCACAGGTGAACCTTCAAACACTGCACAGTGTTCTTTACTGATAAGCAGGGATGTCTCTGTTAAACATAAAGATCTCGCACCTCTTCTCTGTGAGAGCCGTACGGCTGAAGTGAAGTATGAGCTGATGAAGAGGATCAGGCTTCGTCTCCTTCTCCTCTTCTTCCTCCTCCTCCTCCTCCATCGCCTTCTGTATAATACAGCACAAAATAAACTCACTGTAAATCGCACATCACTTATATTAAAATGTGACCTACAGTAACTGTGCTTACTGAAAGATCATCGATCATCCTGTCCTCAAATGAGAGTCCTTCGGTGTGGAGCCAGTTCCGTTTATACCCATCGAGGAACATGTTGGAGGCACGGTGGCTGAAACAGGAGCGCTCATTAAACCTGTTTCCTGTACTACGGCTCTTCTTACACAAGATTCATATACGTTTATGAGAACTCTGACCTGGGCAGGTTGTACAGCGGGGTCATCCTGAAGCAGGCCACCACTGCACGCCGCCTCTGCTTGGACAGCAGCTTGTGCCAAACCATCTTCTTGGATTTGTAGGGATGCTCCGTCTGACAGAGAGACAGCGAGACAGCTTAACTCTTCATCCTGCATGGACTTAAAGTGTCTGTAAACGGAGCTGATACTCACCACCTCGATGTGGTAAAGCACCGCTGCAACCTCCTGCACTCTTTTAACCACTTTCTCAGGAGCGTCCGCGTCCTCCGCCTTCCCTGCCATCATCTTATACAGAGCCATCTGCCAACGCATGGAGGGGTTCTCCACCTGAGAGAGCGAGAGAGACAGAGAGAGAGAGACTGTGTGACAGAGCAGAACAAATGTAAGATGTTCATTTTAAATAAACACAGAGAGGATTACGACTCCAGTGTTACCTTTCCCTGAAGATGCAGGTTGCCCTGTAGAAACTCTCTCACCTCTTCATTTGTGTCCCTCTGTTAATCAGCAGCACATGCTCAGTGTTAGTGATGAATACTACTGCATATGGTTTACACACAGAAGCAGCAATTTAAAGCTGATGCACTGCAGTACACAGCCATAAACATGTTTCTCTTCCTGCAGACTGAAGAAAACACAGAGGAACATTATTACAGGTGGACTGTCTGCTTTCTGCGGTGCCTGTACCAGGGAGTAGCGGAACTTGGCGAGATTAATGAGCTCGTGATCGGCCGGAGAGCACATGTTGAGTCCGATGGGGAGCATCTTCTTCAGAGCAGCCACGATCAGAGAGGTCTGCACAGAGTAACGATCGCCACGCCTCTTCTTCTTGGTACGTTCTACGTCAGAGCCGCCAGCCTGGGACAATGTTTACAAAAAACACAGGACATAAAACACGAAAAAAGAGAACACAGAAAAGCATACAACTCAAAGACCCTCAAAAAGCTCTAAGAGACATTCAGTTAAACAGACAAAATGATCTCGGGAAAAAAAAAAAAATCCTTTTAAACTTCTCATTAGACCACTGATAGACCAGCGTTAGCAGAACTTCAGTCCAATCCCACTAAAACTGTGCACACATTTAAATGTAATTTAATGCTCAGTGGTCTGGATGGATATCAATGGCACATGGATATTAATATGGACTGATACTTAATGTTTCTGTATCTGTTTTGAAATCAGGAAAGAGAAAACGTTACAGTAATGTGACGTCTCGAAATCTATTACATACTCAGAATGGAAAGCAGTAAATAAATGTGTGTGTTTATTCACAATGACTGCAATGTTTTTATATATATATATATATATATATATATATATATATATATATATATATATAATATATATATATATATATATATATATATTTTTTTTTTTTTATTTTTTTTTTTTATGTAATTATGTGTGAAATGGGAGTTGACTTCAGGGCCGGAAACAGAAGAGTGTATGTTAAATTTTGGGTGAAAAACACAGATACAGTTACACAAATCAAGTTAAAGAAAAAAGAAACTCAATGAGTTTTTTTTACAAGATCAAATACCAAAAAATTTACATACATTTTTATCAAAGTTTAAATAGATAATAAAACCCTAAAAAAGGAAAACATTAGAAGTTGATTCCTAACTTGAGAAATATGTCAGAAATAATTTAAACTCAATCACGTGGCCTGAACACGTCGCAGTGCCTGTGACTCTGAGCTCTGTGACGGCCGCAGTGAATCCCGTCTTCAACCCATAAATCTAATCATTCGATTTAGAATTCCATTCAATACAGAGCTCTTTTAGTGCTTTCGGTTGAGGATCATTAATGGGAGGGAAGAGGAAGTGATTTATCATTGCTTGTCACCAGGACGGACAAGAGAAAGAGGATGAATGCGGGAGAGACATAAGAGCAGGACAACAGGAGCTATTTCTATTGTATATCCTTCAGCTCAGGCAAGCATGCAGAGAGACACGTCTAGCAGAATTCCAGGTGTATATGGAGGAACACTGACATGCAGACAAGGCAGGACTGTCTCTGTGTTAATGGGATTAATACAGCAGAAAATCGTCCAGCCTAAACAAGGGCGGAAGACGAAACACGTCACACACATATAAAGATAAAGCACAAAGCGTGCATGCTGTACCTCATCCGCTGAAATACTGAAATACTGATTTACTGTATTAATAATGACACTGACCTCCAGGTTCTCTGTAGGGCCAGTAAGAGTTTCTGAGGTTTCTTCTGTCTCTTCTGACCAGTAGCCGTATTCCTGACTCTAACCTGAACCACTTATAGCTATAATCAAACTCTAAATCACATAATTATTGCTTTCAATAAGACCGTTAGCCATTAATAACGAGATCTTAGGGTTCGGGTTTCTGCTTTACTCTCTGCTCCCTTGGCCTAAAGACTTCAAGGCGCAGGACTTGTCACCTGTATCTCATACTGTCTGACTCTATCACTTGCTCGCTACAGTAAATGAAAAGCAGCGGTTAGTCAGTAGGATGTTGCTAATCTACATGTGAACAGGATCATCCCTTTTTTCCACAATCCCATTTTCAATCAGTTACTTTTGATTGCATTAGGGTTCATGGGTTAAAAGGGGAAGGATGGGGAGTGACTCTGCAGTTATGTGGAGATAAAAGCCATAATCATTAGAACAAGCAGAGGAACAGACATGACTCTGATTGTCGCCTCCTTGTGTAAAGGAAGCTGCATTGCAATCTAGAAAATAAAAAGACAACAAGCCAACTGTCTGAAATTGGGTCCAAACATGTTTCATTTTAGCCAGAACAGCTAATCGTGCACAAATAGCTTTTATATAAACCTAGCATTGGTTTAGCGAACTGGCTCAACTGAAACGGGCTTGGTAACAACCCGGGAATCAGCCATCACCAGAAAGAGTAAATAATGAGAAAGAAAGAAGATGCTGAATGAATCTGAAGATCCCCATCCTGACTAAAGTCCACTCAGTCAAACTGACTCGACTACACACTCTTTCATCAAACGCCTCACCTCAGACTCCCCCCGTCACACACTGGCAGGACGGCTGGCAAAAACAGTCTCTATGTGCCTGTGGGTGAGTGTGTGAGTGTGTTATGAGCTGTGTTTTCTAATTCCTCTGAGACCTGCTTGATAATCTCATTCACACTGTCGAGTGTCTGCTGTTGGGTTCATAAACTATATGTTTTTTCACTACACTTGGTAATTTAGCAGAAAGTTGAATAGCTCAATTTATAATACTATGTATATATAATATAATCTTACTATATGTTATATATACAGGTAGTCCCCGACTTACAAACGGGTTTGTAAGTCTGATTTGTTCTTAAGTCCAACAAAGTGAGTCTTTGACATGAATACACAATGTAAAGCAGATATTTCCACTCGACTAAATCGGTCCACTTTCTCCACAAGTGTTGTCTCTGTGCCATTGAATCGCGAGGGGAATCCCAGACACCATTGTGTCTCAGAGCTGTTCTCCACTGTATTGGACTGTGAACTCTGTTTTGTTAAGGATTTTCTGGTATCAGGATTATACACCATCAGGACAGCTTTACAGGACAGACATCATCGCGCTTCCAGATTCACTGAAACTGGTGAGGCCGACTCATCCCCAACCACCCCCCCCCCCCTCCACACACACACACACACACACACACACAGGACACACATTTTATACATTCACTTACACACTGAGAATATTGTGTATATTGTAAATATCGGTATCTGGTGCCCTGCAGTGCCTATTTTTTGTACAATACACGTGAGCTACTTCCGTGATTCAACCGCGGGCTGTTCGTATCTGTGGAAACTCGAATGTTTGTAAGTCTGGGACAACCTGTACACACAATATAGCAATAGTGGAATAGCTCCATTCATGCTAAGCAGGCTCAGAGTTACATCTACGTGGTTGTTCTCGAGGTTTCTACTTTGATGTGTTTCAGTGCCAGTGTGCTGGGGGGTTGATGAAAATACCCACAAAAAAAATTCCCCATAAAGGGGCTGCCATGCGGCGTGCAGAGAGAGAATCTAACCTCAGCGTTTCCGGCCTAGAAAATACACCAAAGACAAAAAAGCCAGAGAAAATCATTAAAAGAAAAACAGCTCTAAAATCTCAAACTCGACACTCACATACACACATACACACACCGGTACACACACACCAGTACACACACACCAGTAGACAAACATACACACCAGTACACACACACCAGTACACACACACACACACACACACACACACACCAGTACACACACACCAGCACACACACACACACACACACCAGTACACACACACACACACCAGCACACACACACCAGTACACACACACACACCAGCACATAAACACCAGTACACACACACACACACACCTGCACACACACACACCTGCACACACACACATTACACCAGTACACACACACACACACACACACACCTGCACACACACACACCTGCACACACACACATTACACCAGTACACACACACACACACACACACACACACCAGCACATACACACCAGTACACACACACCAGTACACACACATACACACCAGCACACATACACACCAGTACACACACACACCAGTACACACACACACACACACACACACACACACCTGCACACACACACATTACACCAGTACACACACACACACACCAGCACATACACACCAGTACACACACACCATTACACACACATACACACCAGCACACATACACACCAGTACACACACACACACAAGTACACACACACACCAGTACACACACACACACCAGCACATAAACACCAGTACACACACACACACCTGCACACACACACACCTGCACACACACACATTACACCAGTACACACACACACACACACACACCAGCACATACACACCAGTACACACACACCAGTACACACACATACACACCAGCACACATACACACCAG
>JAAGKR010015178.1:0-10233 GCA_011419295.1 Clarias macrocephalus
TCCCTCTCTCTCTCTCTCCCCCCCCCTCCCCCCCTCTCTCTCTCCGTCTCTCTCTCTGTCTCTGATGTGTCAGATAAAAGCTTCATTTCCCGTCCAACTCTTTAGCCATGTGTCATCGTTTTCTTCTCGTCTCCGAGGCCGTGTTGTCTCTGTTTAAAGCGACAGGATGTAATTCGGTATAACTGCTGCTGTGTTAGTTGCTTTGTGCTGAGTAGCAAATTTAAGGTGCAGAATTCACAATGTGGTGGGGTTTTTTTTCTTTCTTTTCTTTTTTCCTCCCCTCTTTTCCCCTCCCTCTGAGGTCTCGCTATGGTCAGTGCGCCGCCACAGGAAACGTGGGTTTACATGTGGAATTCCAGCACGTTAAAGCCGCGCTACACGAAATTCACCCTTCTGTTTTCACGTCGTTTCGTCTTCCTGGTGTTTATAAGTGTTTATAAATCACGGAGGCTGTTTTTGCTCTGTTCTTGTATTTCAGTATGTAATGCGTTAATGTGAGATTAGCACTACTTCAGTTTGTTTGGTTTGTTTTGAACACAGTTGTACTACAGTATATGGACAGCAGTGTTTGACAAAACCTGTTTATTATTGAATTTCAGTCAGGCCCAGAAGTGTATGTATTTGGATCAGAGGTGGGAAGAGGACTAAACTTTTGACCTCAAGTAAAAGTTCTGTTACTTCAGTGAAATTTTACTGAAGTACAAGTAAAGTTACCATTATAAAAATCTACTCAAGTAAAAGTAAAAAGTAGCTCATAAAAAATTGACTCAGGTAACTTTTTATTTATTTATTTTTTTTTTTTTTTTATTATCAGCGGGTGGGATGAGGCGTTCTAGTGTAGTTCAAAAAAGACAAGCGGATATAAATCTCAAACTAGTATATGGTATATGGCAGAAAGAACTAGATCCAGTCATTAACTGATGCAATAATGAGGTTTGTATTGCTTTACAAACACACACACATACATACACACACATACATACACACACATACATACACACACATACATACACACACATACATACACACACATATACACACATATATACACACACATATATACACACATATATACACACACACACATACACACATATATACAAACACACACATACACACATATATACAAACACACATACATACACACACATACATACACACACATACATACATACACATACATACACACACATACACACACATACACACACATACACACACATATACACACACATATACACACATATATATACACACATACATATATACACACACATATATATACACACACATATATATACACACACATATATATACACACACATATATATATATACACACACATATATATACACACACATATATATACACACACACACACACACACACACACATACACATACACACATACACATACACACATACACACATACATACACACACATACACATACACACATACACACATACATACACACACATACACACACATACACACACACACACACACACACACACACAACAGGAGGAGGATCAGATTCAGGGTGGACTCAGGCCAAAATAATAAACTAAATGGTATTTATATTTAATAGCTGGATTACCTGCAACAAAATAAATAAATAAATAAATACATTTTAAAAAATCCAGGTCCCTTCCCTGAGTCCCTTAACCAAAAACAGTGAATAAATTCCCTCTTCCCCAAAATAAATGGCAGCCGCGCCCCTGCTACTGGTGAGTGCACAAACATACAGTAAAATTATCTACAAATATATACAAAGACCAACCAAAGCAATAATCAAAGTCGATGGGAGGCAAAAAGTCACAACCAAATACCAAAACGCCAGAATCACAACCTCTTCCCTCTTTCCCGTGTCTCTCTCCGGTTTATATCTGGTGGCGCTGGTTGATGACGTCACTCTCAGGGCGGAGGCGGCCGTGTGGAAGGTCGGGTAGACGCCGATGTGGGGACAGTCAGAAAACCTGGAGTGGAGTCTGGAGCGGCGCACGACCGGGACACGAGACACACACGCCAGCGCAACCAAGCATTTATACAAAGCAGAATATTTTTTGCATTTCTATTCATTTGTTTTACTCAGTAGCGCATATGATTTTAAAATGTAGTGAATTACAATCCTTCAAACAAAACATACTTAAGTAAAATTACGTATATTAAAAACTCCTTTAAAAAGTAGAAGTACACAAAAAAACTACTCAGTTCCAGTAACACGAGTAAACGTCATTCGTTACTTTCCACCTCTGATTTGGATACAATGACGTTGCAGGTTTGGCCAAATACTTTTGGCCATATAGAGTATGTAAAGATTTCTCATGTTAACAGCATCTAAACTTCACAAATAATATTTTAGAGGTCGATGCGAACATTGTGTGACTTCATTAGTGGCAAACACCGATATTAGTTCCATTTCGTTAAGATCGACATATTGATCGGAAAAACCAGGATATGTCAAGTCCCCTACATATGGACGAGTTCCGTTCCAAGAGCTCGTTCGTAAGTCCAGTTTGTTCATAAGTCCAACAAACATTGTCTACGTACTAGGATACTAACACAATTAGCTATACACAGTAGAGACTAACATGTTCCATCATCTTGTCCATGTTCTTTAGAATCATGCTGACGGTTGAACGATTCATGTTAAAAGGATGAGTGATGTCTGCCCTCTATTCGCCTCGCTCCATTGTCCCAATTATTTTCATTTTTTCTCCATCGTTATAGCTCAGAGCTTCTCAGCAGTACCGGCTCCATCGCTTTCTTCTGGACGGCCTATGATCCACTGATCCGCTGCATGTACTGTCGGCTGGACATACTGTATGATTTAACTTCCAAAAGTTTGTAGCTCGAATGTTTGCACTGTACTGTATGTTGTGGAACTGCAACATTTTACCGTCTCTAATGCTAAAATCTATCAATTTAAATATGAATTGCTAACCAAAGAGCCGTAATACATAACTGAATCAACTTCTTCCCCATCCATATTAACAAGTGGGTTTCATGGAGTAGTGTCTTGGAGTAGCAGCTTCTTCCCATTCATGCATGGGAGTAAACCCCTGTGAACTGAACCGCCTAACCTTTGACTTTTGTCTTCGTCATTATTGTTTGGAGCTTCTTGGCAGTATCGCCTTCACCTCCGCTGCTTTTTACAGCTTGCGTCCGGACATCCAGGGATACCGGCTGCACGGACGTGACTATGTACACCGGACATGTGAACGTGAATGGATGTTCGTATCTTTGAAAGTTTGTAACTCGAATGTTTGTATTCAGGGAACTTACTGTGTTGCTTTGTATGGCTGCTGCTTTGTTGCTTTTATTCTTTGGATGAAACCTATTTTGGTGCCTTTTATTTTGTCTAACTTTATTTATTCGCACCCGGTGTGTGAAAGGAATGCTGTTCTTTGATGTGGTTTCTATTTTAGACTTTTCTTTTTCCATCCCTTTGTTGTTTGTATCCATCCATCAGCAGTTCCTGGAACAGCTTTCATAAAACTGTCAAATCATTACCCCAGAGCCAGAACTATGCCTTGACCTCCCTTCCTTTTCACAACTTTCTTTCTTTTCATGAGTCTTTCCATGTAGTTTGTATCCCAAAGGTTCAGTCTTAATGATGCTTATTTTCTTCAAGTGTCATTAAAAAAAAGAAAAATAAAACACCAGCGTGATGAAAACATGTGTGATGTAAAGGGTTTAAACATGTTTTTCCTGTCTGTCCTTTCCTCCCGCAGACCCGACTGCCCTGGGTTTCATCATCTCGCCGTGGTCCCTGCTGCTCATGCCCTCCGGAAACATCTCCTTCACAGATGAGAATGTGACTCAGCAGGACCTGAGAGCGTTCACCGCCCCGGAAGTGCTCGAGGGCCTCAACCTGTCCTCGCTTTCCGACATAGAGAAGGTAAGTCAGCTGAGAGACACCGCCTCGATGACCACGCTCAGAAGTCCTGCTTTATTTGTCACACGGAAAAGGACAGACGGTTTTTCTTTCCAAAACCGCATGATGGTTTAAGGTTACAGGGTGCGAAGTGTCTTTTGGTTAAAGGGGCACAAAAAAGTGGGCGAGGGAAGCGGTGGAAGAGGTGTTATTAGAGTATGTTAGAGTATTATTCATTTTTCTATCCAAATAAAACTCATAAATGCTCAAGTCATCCAAATTATCGTATATTATATAAGCTCTAGACATTTAGTTTTTTTTTCTTCTTTCAATTGTGTACACACTGCAGTGTAGTGTTTCAGGCAGAGGTTTCAACCTTGTTCTTCTATAGCAGAGTGAAAGAATCTGCTGCATTCTTTGGCAAACCAAAGAATGCGGCGTTGCTATTCTTTCCTCCAGCTATGCCAACTCGCTCTCTCTCTCTCTCTCTCTCTCTCGCTCTCTGAGAAACCATACAAGCAGGGAAAAGTTTGCATGTAGCATTGCTGTATCATTATGAACGTTGCTTAACGTGCCTGCACACGCGCACGCGCGCACACATGCGTACACAGGCAGGCACTTAAATGGCTGCGCAGAAGCATGTGACGTCATGACATTGATGGAGAGACGATCCACATTTAGTGTAGAACTGAAGGGTTGTGTATTAGTCCGCACACTCGTGTGTATGTACGCGCGCCTGTTCAGGTTTTACTCCCAGTCTCTTCAGTATCTTCTAACACATTTCTACCTACGAGCGGTTAAAAATAATCTCCCTGTATATAATTCTCAGATAAAATACTGAAACATGTCGATCCCTGTGTTGCATAAAGCAGCGATCAGAACTAAGTCCAGCGTGCGGGCGGATTTGCTAACCGCTCGTACTGTTCTAACAAAGGCTTAAGGATAATGGCAGCTCTGCTAAATTACACAATAGGCACTTTGACTCTACCCTGGCTTTAGTAAACACCCAGATTATCTCGTGGCTGCTTCAGCGTTTTGCAAACTGTTTACTTTTTTTTTCTTTTTTTTTCTTTCTTTTTTTGGCAAGGATTCCCACGGCTTACCCATCCGGATAAATAATCGCGTTCGAGTAGAAAAAGATACGGTACCGTTTAAAAATTTGGACACACTTTCTGATTCAGTGTTTGTTTAGTGATTTCTTTTCTGCATTCTAGAACAATACTGGAGATTTCAATTTTCAGATAACACATTTGGAATTAGGTAACGCAGTAATAACAACAGTCAGGTGTTATTTTAAGACATGAACAAGAACAGTATTGTATCGAGTGCGTTTGTAAACCCCATCGAGCTCCAGGATGAAACTGTCTCTCATGAAGACCTTCCCAGGACAGCGAGACCAAAACTCACTGCTGCAGAGGAGAAGCTCATTTAGAGTCACCAGCCTCAGAAATCACCAATTAACAACCAGCACCTCAGATTAGAGCCGTTATGAAGCTTTACAGAGCAGAAGTAGCAGATAAACATCTCACTATCAACTGTTCAAAGGAGATTATTGTGTGTTTTGGATAAACACCTTCAGTATTGTTTCACAGTGTAGATAGAAATAAAAATCAGGAACTGCCATGAAGCTAGAAGGGGTGTACAAACTTTTGACTGGTAGCGTGTTAAAATGTGACCTGTGGTACCGGAGTGTCGTATTTAAACATCAAGTTCAAATATAAGCAAGTCACAATGAAACGATGAACAGCATTACGGAGTTCGAACACTAGACTAGGGTTGTCTCGCTGGGTTGTTTCTTCTCCAGTTGTTTCTTCTAAAGTGGTTTAGACTCGAGCCAGGTCTAAGGGTAGTTTAATAGACATTCAAGGGCAAGTCGGAGTGGAGGTGCAGTATGAGTTGGACAGACATTCATGAAGCAGTTATAGAGCAAGAGATCCCGAGTCACTCATTCGAGAGTTTTAGTCCAAGAAGGGTTGGAGATCTCCAGATCAGGAGAGGTTGAGTTAGAGACACGTTCACAAAGCGGTTCAGGGTGCAGTGCTTGTTTGAGATACAAGGCTCACGAGGCGGATTGAGAGCCATACAGTACAGGAAGCAGTTTTCAGGCCATTTGAGAAAAATGTATAAGGCGGTTCAGGTAAGTTCGAGAGGGTACAAGACTGTTAAGGGGCCATCAAGAGGCAGCTGAGGAGGCATTCGGACAGCAGTTGAAGAGGCAGTGTTGGAGATGTTTGCTTTCAAGACAGTCAAGAAGTAGTTTGGAGGAATCCGCATGAAGCTTTGACAGTTTCTTTCAACGTTCAGGCAGTTCAAAAGCCAGTCGGAGAGACGCGCATGAGACGGTTTTTGAGGCTTCTAAGAGGCAGTTTGAGCGAAATGAACGAGGCAGTTCAGGATATAGTTAAAGAGCATCAGAAGTTTGAGAATTGCATGGTGTGGTTCTGGTTAGTTTGAGAGAGCACAGGAAGTTGGAGGGTCATTCGAGGGGCAGTTGGTGAGAAACTCGAGGCAGTTCAGTGCACCATTTCAGTTCAAGAGGCAGTTTGAGGGACGTTAATGAGGCAAACTAAGAGGCAGTTGAGGTGAGTTTGAAAGACACTTTGAGAGACAATTATTGTATGTTTTTTTTAAAAAGTAATAATCTATCCATCTATCCATCTATTGAACGTATTTATTTTCGATCTTTATTTATGTATTTATTTTATGCTTTTCGTCTTTCCAACAGATGCACATGTACTCACTGGGTATGACTCTGTTTTGGGGAGCAGATTACGAGATTCCTCCAAGCCAGGTAAAAGTCATTTAATCGTACTTATGGCTGAATATTTTTTTAGCAAAGTCTGTGCGTCCATATAACACAAGACATCTAATCTAACCAAGTTTGTCCTTTTTATATATATCACATGGTGTGTGTGTGTGTTAGCCGATGAAGCTAAGCGAGCACCTGAACAGTATTCTGCTGAAGATGTGTGAGGACTCCACACTGACGCGCCTGTCCACGCGCTCGCTCCTAGATGTCTGCAGCACACACGTCCGCAACTCCACGTGCGATCCTTCCTTTTCGTACGTGCGCAAACTGGTGCGCCTGGTGCTCGGCAGTCTGTCTCAGGTAAAAAAAAATCTCAGTCTGCGGCTCAGGCTTCCCTTTTGGCATCCTTCGCGCTCTTATTCTTTCTTTTGTTGTCTTCAGTTCCGTCTTTTTGTGGCCCACAGAGCTTTAGATCTCTTGTGTACAGGTTAAGCAGCTATATTTAGTTACTATTGTCACTACATATTACAAAAATAACAACCTTGTTACACGTGGTTTATGTTCAAGACTCGCTTGCATCCAAGTTTAAATGAATAAGACAAAAAACACTGGAGACTCCTTCTATAAATGTACTACACTTTCTATAGTGATTGAGCTGTTGCTATACAAACGCTAACATTTTAGAACAAGCGCCTTGAAGCGTGACCAATCTATTACACATCTTACCGAATTCTTCTGTAATAATATAAAATACAATAAACTTAAAAAAAAAAAAAAAAAAGTATATAGGTGTCGTGCTATGTTGGCCTCCGTGTAGCAACATTCCTGTTGCACAACAACATTTCCTAAGCAGCTTATTTTTTACTACATGACACGAGCAGCTTTGTTCGATCCTCTCACGCCAATCCCCGGCTTGTGATCACAGGTGACAAAGCCTGTGATGTCATCATGTCTTGAACTGTTGTTCGTGCACTTCTCCGGTTCTCCACCCCGTCACTCCACACCTTCACGTTGCTCATTTAGTGCATTATTCAGGCTGATTCATACCCTCTTTCTTTTTTTGGCTTTCTTTATTTTCTCCTTTTTCTATCATGCATTCTTTTCTTCATGCTTTCCTGAATGCTCCCCCCCCCCCACTGCTTCTCCTCCTTGTTGACCTTTTTCTTTTTTCTCTTTTGCTTTGCATTCTTGACCGTCATGCATCACTCTTTCCCAATCTGCATTTCTCATTAAATTCCCTCCCACTCCACTGACCCTCCCTCTCTCTCTCTCTCCCTCTCTCTCTCTCTCTCCCTCTCTCTCTGTCTCTCTCTCTCTCTCTCTCTCTCTCTCTCTCTCTCTCTCTCTCTCTCTCCACAGCTGGATGGTTTGCTGTCCCAGACAGATAGAGACTTGCTGCCTGAGAGGAGTAAAGAGATTCGAGATAGATTGCGTGGTAAAGGCCTGCCTGCAGGTAAATCAGACTTTGACGAGAAGCCCAAAATAAGGGTCTCCCCTCAACACACACACACACACACACACACACACACACACACACACACACACACACACACACACACACACACACCTTTGTGCCACCTACATGGCGTACCACCCACACTGAGGTTTTTATTACACTGCACACCTGCACACAAACTGTTTAAGCACTTTTTCAAGCGTGTTTTTAGGCATGTAATGATGCTCGTTTCTGATTGGCTGGCAGGAGTCATGGTTTGGCGTGGACTAAGACGAGGCCACGAAAATCTTTTTTTTTTTTTTTTTTTCAGTATAAAACATTTTTATAGTGTGTAATATTTTACAAAATAGCCGCCTTTATAGTAAAGCCACACCTTTGGAGTGTTGGAAAAGAAAACTGTTTAATGAAACATATGGTACAAGGTCGCCATGGCAACAAGCATAAATTACTATTTAGACTATGTTTATATGCTAGGTTTTGCATACAATTTGTATACAGAAAAAAAAAAAGTTCTGTAGTTTGTGGTTATAAGAACAAACCACCACCTGAGAAGTAAAACCAGACGTCTGGTTGGTTTTGGTGGTTTCATTGTAGGTCTGCTGGCTGCAGTAACATTAGCAGAGCGTCTGTAAAGCTAAGCTGCAGTAACATGGTATGAACATAAACTTCTTACCGATGGCTGCAAAACTGTGGCCCGTCACTTTGAAATGAATTGCTGTAAAATGGGTTTGTGGTTGATAAACTGGGCTAAATCTGATATGAGCGCTGTAAAACTGGGCTCGTTCCTTCCAGTCCGGAGTAGCTGCTGTATGACTGCGATGATGAGTATAAAATATATGTAGTCGCTAGTTGTCCTGAAAACCAGGCTAGATTTTATTAATTTTTTTAAAGGCATTGTAAAAATGTGTTAATTGCTGTGAAACCGGACTAGTTGCTTTGAAACCATCTAGTTACGCTGAAACTGGACTAGTTGTCATGAAACCGGACTAGTTGCTGAGGAAACTGGGTTTGCTTCTTTCTTTTAAAATTGCTACAGTCCTTTTAAGAATGGGCTAGTGACACTCACTCACTCTCACACATCGTCATTACCGCTTCATCCTGTATTCAGGGTCGCGGGGAGCCTGGGGCCTGTCCCAGGAGACTTGGGGCACGAGGCAGGATACACCCTGGACAGGGTGCACACAGACATGCACGCACACACACACACACACACACACACACACACACACACACACACACACACACACACACACACTCACTTGCCGTGAAACTGTGCTAGATTATTTATTTTACACTTGATACAAACATATTCAAACTGCGCTAGCTGAGGGTACAACTGCGATGTAACTGGTTTCTGACTGGTTGTCGCATGCGTTAGTATATCGTAGGTGTTCTGATGAAACCTTGTAGCTCAATTTCAGGAGAGTGAAAAAAAATTTTTTAAAAATGCACTTGAAATGTAAATGAAAAAAAAAAAAGAGAAATTGTACAAATGTATCCAAGACAAATACAGTATATAGCACAGAGTAAGTTACATGTTGCACTAAAAATAATTAATATACACGATAAACGATTTTGGCGAAAAATTGAGTTACGAGGTTTCATCAGAACACCGATATATAATTTTCTTTTATCAGAATAAGGAGAATGTTTTGCACGTGCACACACACACACACACACACACAGAGACACACACACAGAGACACACACACACACAGAGACACACACACACACAGAGACACACACACACACAGAGACACACACACACACAGAGACACACACACACACAGAGACACACAGAGACACACACACACACAGAGACACACACACACACAGAGACACACAGAGACACACACACACACAGAGACACACACACACACAGAGACACACACAGAGACACACACACACAGAGACACACACACACAGAGACACACACACACAGACACACACACACAGAGACACACACACACAGAGAGACACACACACACACAGAGACACACACACACACACAGAGACACACACAGAGACACACACAGAGACACACACAGAGACACACACAGAGACACACAGAGACACACACAGAGACACACACAGAGACACACACAGAGACACACACAGAGACACACACAGAGACACACACAGAGACAC
>JAAGKR010015179.1:0-10233 GCA_011419295.1 Clarias macrocephalus
TTTTTTTTTCTTTTCTTTTGCAGAGGAGCCCAAGGTGGGAATTAAAACCATTAAGATGTACTGCCAGCGCATGCAGGAGGAGAACATCACCCGTGCTATTATTGTGGTCCAGATGGGCATGACACCTTCGGCTAAACAGGTGACACACACACATGCACACACGCGCATGTTGAAACATGACAACCCATCTCCCTCCTTCAGTATAGCTGTAAACCTATTTACGTTTAAATTTTCTGCCCCCTAGTGGACACATTCATGTTAGGTGTGTAGTATAGATGAATAGGTGTGTATAGTTTTTTACAAAGGGGGGGGGGGGGGTGGAGTGTCTCTACAGTCAAAAGTATGTGGACACATACAACTTAGACTTGGTAACCTTCGAAGTGCAGTTTTTGTTCGAACGTCTTCAATATTTCCGCAGTCGCTGGTGGACATGGCACCGAAGTACATCCTAGAACAGTTCCTGCAGCAAGAGCTGCTCATCAACATCACAGAGCATGAGGTGAGCGATGTGCTTCCTGAAGTTGTGCCTTTAACAACTGTATTTAAAGGTGTTTTTATTATTATTATTATTATTATTATTATTTAATAACATGATCACTGATCCTCGTGTCTGCAGCTGGTCCCTGAGCACATCGTGATGACGAAGGAGGAAGTGACGGAACTCTTAGCGAGATAGTATCCTTACTAACACTGACATGGTTTTTTTTTTAAAAAAAGAAAAAAGAAAGTCTGTTTTGCAGCTGATTGAGATTGAAATGTTCCTAAAAACAACAGTGTGTGCAGTCTTAGAGGTCTGCTCCGCCACCCGCTGACCTCTGAGTCGTGATTATACATTTTCAGTACTTAATTTTGTAGAGCGTAGGTTATTAAAGGAAATATAAACTAATTATTGGGTCTGTGTTGTGACTCGGCACTTTTCCTTCCGAGCGAGTTTTCCTTCACTGTTGTCAGTAAACTGAAGGAGAGCCAGTTACCCAGGATCCAGGCTGGAGACCCGGTGGCTCGATATTTCGGCCTGAAAAGAGGCCAGGTAACACATTATTAATATTAATCATACTGACATGCATTACTATTATCATCATTGATGTTATTTGTATTATCAATAACAACAGATTTCCCTTTTATAATATAAAAACTTATTCACTAATTAAAAACAGGATTATGTATTAGTAAATGTAGTGGGGAAAAAAATCTAATTAACTTTATTATATTATGATTATCATAAGTATTTATATACTAACACTTAGGACTCATAATCACAAAAAGTACTTTATAATTAAAGTTATTAGTAAAATATTAATAAAAGGTAAAAGTTTATGATTTGTTGTTATTATTGCTGTTAATATTAGTTCTAATTCTCATGATTAATAACAGTAATATGAAACTGATGCTTTGTGTCTGAACCAGGTGGTGAAGATCATCCGGCCGAGTGAGACTGCAGGACGTTATATAACCTACAGACTTGTACAGTGAAGCTGCAGCTGTGAGGCAAACGTGAATAACGATATTCATTATCGTCACATCATTAATGTGACGTCACCGCAGACATCCTGCTGCTAAATGTTGAGAGATTTTTTTCTCTTTTTTTTCTTTCAGGTTATTCATTAAGAGCATCTGTTATTCGAGGAGGTGTGACTCGAAGCATAGGTGTGACTTGTGCCCTTTAGTCTCAGTAACGGCGTGTACAACTCAGTAACTTTATTCTCAGTAATAGTTTTTGGACAGATGTACATTCATTTCATTTACAATTAAATTGTGGTTGTAAGAATTGCTGAATATTAAACATGTTTTTGTAATAAAGTGTCTCAATTTTTTTTCTTGATTTCTTGTTTGTTTTTATTTACCTATTTGTTTCCACAGTACCAAAAGATCCCTTGATAGAAAAGGGAGAATGCATAAGGATTCCATGTACATTGCAGTTCTTTCACACAGAAAATTATTTTTGTTTTTTTCCCCTTGTTGCTGTTCTTCATTCATTGTGAAGATTTTTGTGTAGAAAATGTATAAAGCTATAATCATATATTTGTACTTTAAGAACAGTTCAGTAACAAAGACTAAAATACAATGTATTGATACAAAAAACAAAACAAAAAGGTGAACCTCCATACAAATAATTGTCCAAAAACCTATAAAATAACTTTTTTTTTTTTAAGAAGCCTGACTAACTGTAATCTTAAATGGGACATAAAACGCATTTACATATTACTCAATCATCCACTGTAATGTAGTCTCCTGACATTTCCAGTACAAGTACTCAGTAGTTCATACAGAAATGAATACTACTTGTGCTCTCAGGTCATTTCCTGTGTTTTTTTTGTTTTTGTTTTTTTTACATGTAAACCAAAATAAACAGCATGTAATACAGATAAAGAAAGAAAAAGAAAATCGGAGGCTAAAATTTAGATTTAGATGACGCTATTAAACGGCCACTGTTTCATATGAACTTGTACACAGGAAGTAAGTTAGCGGAAGCGTACTGACCAGCAGTAAGCCGTAATCATTCTGTAAATGTATAGTATACTGTATATAAATATTAATTCTCCAGTTAACACCACACCACAATCATTTCCTCCTCTTTTGTGGAAAATTATTATTATTATTATACCCAGCTATTTTCATATTCAACTCAAAGAGATGAATGAAATGTTGAAAATATTAAAATCAGTGGATTAACATAGAAATCAGCAAACATCAAATAATATAAGTTAGTAAAAAAAAAAAAATCTAATATCTAATGACAAATGATATAGATTAACATCCATCTGTACAACACTGTAGTTTCAGTAGTAAAGATCATACATCTTTTTCGTTTCCTCTTAATTCCTGTTATAACTGAACATCTTAATTTTTTTAGGACTACACAAGTCTAATTACAACCATTGCAGAGCGCGAGGATCAGATGTTTAACCAAAACTGATCTGGTTAAAAATGCACTGAAGTCAAAGTGGAGTTTTAATCAAAATGCAACTGAATGTAAAAATATATATATAATAAATGTTAAATATGCATTAATGTAAATTACACTGTAAAAAATGCAGGGCTAAATCATTAGCCACATTTCTGATTTATCATTCATACTTGCATAAAAGTATAAGTAACAAATAATTTGTCTGGGGCAACCTGAAAACATAAAGTTGCCCTTTAGTGGCGAAAACGCAGAATATATATATATAAAAGAATCACTAATTTAATTTACAACAATTTATAAATCACTTTTCTCTTTTGATCATAGACTTTCATATACTATGTGCATGGCCTTCCAGTTTGTGTTAACTGTAACTAAGAATTAATACATAGGCTTGTTTTTTTTTTTCTTTCTTGGCATTTGTCCTTTTTGTTCACAAGATCTGACATAAATCTGCAGCATTGTGGCTCTCTAGAACCGAACTTGCCTACCCCTGACCTAACACATAAGTTTTATGAAGAGTAAAAAATTAGTATCAGATTATTGTATGTATCATAGTTGTAGGACACTATAGGATGCTGGGTTACTCTTTTCCAGACCTGAAATTGTAGAAATTCAGGATCTGTATGCACGTTGCACATTTTTAGGAAAACTGAAACCTAAAAGCCGACCGTCTTTAGAAGGTCTCAGATTTTTTTTTTCCGCACAAGAAAAGAGCGCTGACTGTTCATCAAAACCTTTTTTCCCCCCTCAATACATTTTTATCAACTGATTTTGTTACGTTCACTTCAGTGGGTGCCTAAAAGCATTCAATCACACAGGAGAAGTCTAAAACATCTCCATCATACATATACTGTACACAAACATACTCATCTCACAACCAGAACTGTTTAAAACAATTGTTCAGTGCATTAGACTTTCATGAGTGTGCTGATTGATCAACCTGATGCTTCTGTTTTAACACTATTTTCTCTTAATATTGGAAGCATTTTTTTTTAACCATAGTTAAAGTAGCTACAGACTGACATGGATGGATGAACTGCTCTCTACTGGTCGACCGGCTCCTCTGCATCTGCTTCTGTTAAGTCGTCCGTGTTAGCGGGCTGCTCGAGAATAGTCTCTGGGACGAGTGTGCTCAGGTCCAGACTCGCTCGGGGACTCAGCTGGTCGTCATCCGTGCTGGTCTCGCTCTCCTGGCTCACCAGAATGCGCCGTTTACTCACCTTGCCCATGTCCTCTCCCTCGGAGTCCGAGTCCAGAGAGCGCTCGCGGGAACCAGACGACCCCAGGGAGTTAACTGGATTAAGACATATTCCGTTAGTCAAATAATGGAAGTAATTATGATGATAAAACTCCAGGGTCAAATCTGTAGATTAATACTAATTGGCAATTTGTGTTAGTGTCTCACCACAGTCTTGCTCTGAGATCGGTCTGGTCTGCTCTTCCTCGACCTCCTGAACTTCGATACTCTCCTACAAATGAGAAGCTCCACTTAAATAATAATAATAATAATAATAATAATAATAGTTGCAAGCAACGATGAGCGGGCCCAAGCACCCTGCGCCATCGCCACCCAGACACACCAGAAAAACAGCGGGCACAGTGGGAACATGCATTTAAAGGGAATATCCTAATACCATTATGACATCATTTTAATAACGGGGAGAATTTTATGTTTAGATCAACAAAAAGCCCCAGACGTCGGGAAAAAAAAGCATCGCACAATGATTTCACTCGATATGACATCCTACAGGAAGTTATTAACCATTTTCGGCATAGGTTTAAGGCATTGTTACAGCTGACCCATTTGAGAAATCAAAAATGCCTCTGCAGTTTTGCATCCTCGATGTCTTTAGATCACATGAGTCCGGTTTGGTAGCGATCGTATGAGTGTTTCAAATTCCTTCGGGTGTGTTTTGCAAACGACACAAAATAACTGACACTGTTGAGTTGACTCCATGACATGCAAGGTGAAAGTTGTTCAGCTTAATGAGCTCCAAATGTGTACCGGATTCCGCGTGCATACGTGCAAGTGCGTATGAGCTATACAGCAAAATATCGTGTGAGACTCTCAAAGCAGATTCTCAAAAGCAGGGTCCTTCACACACTATAGGGCTGATGTTATAGTGCTTGGGCCCTAATAATGTAATATTTATGCATGATGCATTAGTGCCAGAGTTGCAATATCTCAAGGACGCACAAGTCTCTCATACAATCTCATTCTTATTTTTCCCCATGATGTTTTGTTAGTCTGTGAAACAGCACCTCCTCACAACTACCCCGTAACATTTTTTTTTATGCCAAGGCCCATCCCTGGTGCGACAACCCGGGATCTGTACTTCTCTTTGATCACTGTGTTGGGTATTATAAGCTGGCATCATTATCTGTTGAGACTCCAGCGCTCTGCTCTCACCTTGGCCTGGATGGTGAAGGTCAGGGTAGATGAAGATGTGGGCCGAGAGACTGAAGGGCTGAAGATGTGATCCTGGAAGATGATGAGGGTCTCTACGATGCGGGCCTGGTGAGGGTAGTCCACCAGCGAGGAGAGGGAAATGGTGGCGCCTGTGGGTTTGGGTCTCATCAGGGTCGGGCCGAACACGATGCCCAGATTACTGAAGCTCATCTTGTTATCGTCCTCTAACTCAGCCACTCTGAAGAACAGAAAGAGAGAGAGACGGAGAACCCGGAGCAATAAGTTATAAGTCATTCCTGAAGGAACATTTTGGCTAAGATTGTGATTAATTCCCCAAAATAAATGTCCCCCTACTCACCTGCGCAAGTGCCGTACTATGTATTTCAGTGTGGCGGTTTTGGCTGGTGGAAGATCTTTCAGCAGCTCTCTGAGTTTCTCTACCAGATGGACCACCTTTGGGTCGGTTTGCTCTCCCTGATCCAGCACCTCAGGACCCTTCATGCCGTCTGAGCTATCAGAGTGCAGACTCTCCTTCGCCAGCCCCATCAGCTTGTTATACATGTGGAACGGCATGATGGGCTCAGGCAGCTGGGAAGAAAGTAAGCGGATATTAAACAGGGTTTATATCTACAGTATCTTATATTCACACGAATAAACTGTAGGCACGAATGAGTCTGTTGTACTTCACTAATAACAAGCTACTGTTGTTATCAATCATGTCATGCAATCATGACATTGGACACACCCCTTCACACACCCCTTCACACACACACACACACACACACACACACACACACACACACACACACACACACACACACACACACACACATACACACACATACACACACATACACACACACACACACACATACACACACATACACACACACACTCTTCACCCTCCTGCTATCTGGAAAAAAAGGTTCCCGAAGTATTCGGGCCCTCACATCCAGACTGTGAAATAGTTTCTACCCACACGCAAGAAAGGACTGAACTGATACACACACACACTCAGTCAAATAAACATTCACCTCTCTAAAATTTGACTGGACGGAAACACACATGCACACTAATCTACAACCATCCAGCAAAATTCAACACCAAATTTTAGTTTTTTGGTGTTAAATTTTTTTTGCACAAATATTTATATTATCAGCTGCTACTGACAAAAAAAGTTTTTTTTTAAATCCAGCATGCCATCAACTTGTACTACCTCAACCCTCTATCTCAGTACATCACAGTTTATTGCCTTGTTTCATGTTGTCACGTTGCTGCTCTGTTTGCACATTTGCACGAACACTTTACATCGTCTTGTATTATTTTTTGTATAGTAAAGTCTTTTGTATAGTACTTTAGAATAGTTTTTGATAATTTATGGTGTACATTTGGTTTGTCTTAGCTAGTCAGCTAATAAGGTGTCCTAGTTAGCTAGTTAGTTTCTGTTAATCTATGTTGTATGTATGTAGCACCTTGGTCCCGGAGGAGGGCCACTTCGTTTCACTGTTTACTGAACTGTATGTGGTTCAAATGACTCGACTCATATTGAATTACTATTTTAAAAAAGGAATTTAAATGTATAATGTTTAAAAGTGAATACAAAGTCTTCCTGCTAGAATAACGTCTACTCATACGAGTGACAAAATAATGCAAATCATTTGTATCTAAAGTTTTCAGATTTCGCTGTACATGTACACGTGGAACATAGTTTACTTTGAAGCAGAAACATACTCTTGACACGAGGTGACAATTTTCTCAAGTACCACGCTGCCCTTTTTCTTCCTATGTTTTTCTTTCACTAATATCAACTAAACCTTAATGGTTGATCAGGGGTCATGACACGAGTCATAATCTTAATATCCAACTTACTTAGAAATAAAAGTTCTGAAAAGGTTCATTAAATGTTCAAGCCTTATTTTTCAGATTGGTGAACCTCTCTGTGAAATGGTTCTTCCTTAAACTATTACTGCTTTACCACCAGACAGACAAGCCAATAAACCAGATATTGCACTACAGTACTGTGCAAAAGTCTTGAGTCCCCCTCATTTCTTCCTATTAAATTCAATTATATGATGCAAATAAAATGTAAAAAATGTGAACCAATGTTTTTCTTCGACAGGCTAAACATGCCTAAAGATACAAAGTTCAAGTTTGATTTTGTAACAACCTAAGCAGCAACCTCATTTCCCCTCTCGGTCCAACCACTCGGCCTGATCATCTGTCATCATGATTCATAGGTTACTGTGTGGCTCAACAAACAAAAACACATTGCTCTGAAACTGCTCAGGTTCGGACTGGAACTGAAAACACGAGAGCCAAAAAGTCCTTCAGGAAACCTTGGAGAACTGTTCCTCGAGTCAACAAAAGTAAGTCTGGCTCTTTGTAAACAAAATATGAAGACATGTGAGGTGGCTCAAGACTTTTGCACTTTTGTATGTTTGTGTCAGAAGTTTTAATGATGGATGAAACACCTGTCGCAGGTAGAGCTTGAGTACGTTGCTGATATCGTGCGGGGACGCTTGAGACAGTTCCACCAGCTCTTTGCCGTTCTCAAACGCCTGACACAACTTCTCCACGCGAGTCTTCACTCCGTTCACGCGGTATATTCCCTAAAGACAGGCACACACACCACAAAGTCTTGTTGTTAGTATGTTGTCCTTTATAATTATGTGACAATGTGTTTATTAGATAGAATACAACAATCTTTTTCGTTTTAAAATTCGTTTTAGGAAAAAAATTTTTGAAGAAAGTTCTTCCTGATCTTTTTTTGCATAAAGTAAACTTAATAACATAAAATATGCTAACACTATTCATATTCCCTTTTTTGTACGTTTATATACAGTGACAAATATTTTCTTTGTAATGCAGTCACACACTCACGCTTCATTACCACTAGTTTTTTTCAGATCAGTAACCCACATTAAAGTTTTATTTATGATTTTTTTTTTACCTTCATCTTAAGCGCTCTCTTCTCGATCTCCTGGATGCACTTCTTGATGATGAACGGCACTCCCTCCGAGTTGCCCTGCAGCACCTGGGAGAAATCTCGGCCGAACAGCTGTAACCGTCCCTGCAGCTTTTTGTGTCCACACTGAATGGCCAGGGACTCCAGACACTTTTTATGGCAGGCCAGAAAACACTAGAACACACCATTATACATTATACACCTGAGCATCAGAGTGTCCTCATATGCACTTTTTAGGAACTTCTAGAACTTTTCATTAAAATAACTAAATAAATAAAAAACTAAAGTTTATATAACTTTACTCCTCTTAGTTTAATCCTTATAGTTACTCCCTTGAGTTTAATGTGTGTATGTTATACTTTAATCAAGTAATAAAGCATTGCGGGTTTAGGACTAAACCTTAGCTCACCTCCTCGCACTCGGCTCCCTGGAAGTACACGTAGCTTTCACACTCGCGGCACTTGGACGGAGTGCGGAGCTTCCTTAGCCGATGTGTCTTGGCAGCTTTGGACAGACCCACGTTGCGAAAAGGCCCAGTGGACACGGTCATCTCAGGTTCAATCCCATTCATACCTGACATCCGAGAAATCAAACTCATGGGATCAATATGTCCTTATATTCCTCATCTTTTTTTCACTTGTGGAGTGATACAAGCATTCTGGCGGCAACTTGGAAATTATATTTTTAATTTGATTCAGGAATCTTACAATTTTACATTAAAGGACATAATTGTATTTTTCCGTCACAGTAATAAATCACTTGAATACATTGTCAACTTTTATATTTTAATGGCTAAATTCTACATCCATAAATGTAAATTTTCTAAATCATCACTTAAACCATCACCTTTCCTCTGTGAAATACAAAACTTAAACTCCATAAAGCTAATAGAAAATCATAAATCTGCTTTGCTATTGTCTCGACATTCTGATTTAATCGATGGAAAACTGTGATTCTTTTTTCTCTCTTTTTTCTCTTTCTTTCTTTCTATTAGTATTTTGTGCTATTTAATTATTTTAATTATTTATTTTCCTTTTTCCCCCTTTTTTAGTTAATTATTTGTCTGTTTATTAGTTAGCTTACTCTGTTTACTCTTATTACTTATATTTTTGTCAAGTTTGTTTATATTATACAACTTCTATTTAACTGCGTATAATTAATTGTTTAATTCAATATTTAACACCCGATTATTGTACTTTTATATCTTTCATATTGTACATATTTTTTTGTGATTTAATAAAAAAGGGGAAAAAAAATCAACATGTCCTTATAGGGTATGAAATTGCTTAAAGTCACTTATTTTAAACTTGAGCATTTTCTTCAATTTAAATTTGATGACCACATCATTGTTTTTTTTGTTTTTTGTTTTTTCATTTCTAATGGCATGGTTGTATTCCAGGACTAGAATAAAAAGATTCTCCAACTCTCTCATCATCAATACAAGATGTTGTTGTTGGGACAAAGTTTTACACCGGATTCCTTTTCGGACACAACCCTCCCATTTTATCCAGGCCTGTGTCCACCCAAACGGCTGCACTGTCTGGAAATGGAAAATTCCTCATGATAGATGAGAAACCTACTGTACCACTGAACCCCCGTCATCAACACAAGATCTCGACCAAAAATTAATGCAATTCTAGACGGAAATAAATGTTGTGACGATGCATAAGGTAGTCGAAACGGTGCCACAGGAAATGCAGGCAGTAATCAGAGCTAAATTAAAATATTACAATGTGCTGTAACTGCAGAAGACTGCTGCATATTTTGAGTGATACAGTAACTTACAGGAGCGCACTTCAACTTTAAAATGTGCTGTTCCTACACAAAATGCATCCAGGTTGGCTAAATCTCAACATGGTCTACAAATAATATACAAACCCAGTATTGGTGCTGATTTTTATTTTTGATGTTATATAAATGTGAGTGCCAAAGAAGCTACTTCTGAAGTTT